>VZSR01001685.1:49416738-49501854 GCA_013398615.1 Brachypodius melanocephalos
CACCTTTTATTAGACCAGGTTGCTCAGAGCTCCATTCAGCCTGGGCTCAAACACTTTGACAGATGGGTCATCCACAACTGGCCTGGGCAACCTGGTCCCATCTCACTGCCCTCACAGGAAAGAATGTCTTCCAAATATCTAATTTAACCTGCTCTCTTTCATTCTAAAGCCATTCCCCCTTGTCCTATCACTACATTCCCTTAGGAAAAAAAATCCCAGACAAACAAACAAACAAACAAACAAACAAACATTTCCAGCTTTCCTGCAGCCCATGTAGGTACTGAAAGGTGCTATAAGGTCTCCCCAGTGACTTCTCTGAGCTGAACAATCCCTGCCCTTAGCCTGTTTTTACAGGAGAGGTACTTCAGCCCTCTTCTTTCTGTCCAGCATCAGAAATTTTTAAGGTGACTATAAAAAACTCTAGAATTTAAAAAAAAAAGCAGCATCATTAAAGAATCCCCCAGACAGATACATTCAAGTGATAAAGTGTCTGCTAAAACTATTTAACAACATAATTCTGGCTTTTTTAGTGTCGATGTGTAAAGACTGGGGCCATGACTGTAAGTGGGGGGGATTATAGCACCTCCAAAGAAGCAAATGATCTCTGATCTTCTCTCCTCCACCCTTCTGTAGGCAGGCGAATATGCACAGTGAACATGCACAGCACATATCAGAGAGAAGAATGCATTCCTGAGCTCTGAAAAACACGTTCCATAACACTGGACAGCCAGGGCACAGCTCCCTTTGTGAAGCAGATGAGTTTACAGGTGATTAATCTAGTTACTGAAGCTGCCCACGTTGTTGGTTTATTAAATCCAGCACAAGGTACTTCCACTGGAAACTGTAACATGCTATGTAAGAGCTGTAATTCATCAATCACCACTGGGCTTGTTTCCATAGAGTTATATTAGTGAAAGCTGGAGTGTGGACTTAGACCAGTGTCACATCATGTACCGTGCTGTGCAGATATTTGCATGAGGGTGAGAGCACCTGTGACAGCCTGAGCTTTCTGCTTAGGGAGCATAAGCCCATACAAGCCCTTTGAGGGACTCACCCCACCTCTAAATCCTGCCTCTGAGTACTGAAGAGCAGCATAGTGTTACATCCCTCGTAAAGAGTGTTTGGAAGGGATTTAATTTACAGTAATGAGCATTTTAAAAAAAAGAAAAACCACTCTAGTCTTCTTTTACAAGGAATGTATCAATACAAGGAATTACTGTGTGGTGGAAACAGTATATTAAATAGCTGTTCACTGCTTTTTCCCAGGAGCTGCCTGACACTTTGCTGGAGGTGGGATGAGGAGTTCCAATTTGATTGTCTGTTAGTGTCTCTGTTACCTTTTTTGCCTTGACACACTCATACTTTCAGGCAAATTGGTTAAATTTGATGCTTCATTTGCTTCACAATAATAGTGGGTTAGTGAGACTGTTTACGAAAAAGAATTTCTGGGGAACAACTCACCAGTAATAGGGTTGTGCATCAGGTTTGGAGATTTCTCCCAAGCATTTCTAGGGAGACAGAGGGAGTGAGAGAGTGATGACAAAGAAGAATCTGAGCACTCTGCATTTCACTACCTGTTGTACCACACCTGGTCTGTCCATGAGTTCAACAGAAAAGAATGGATGTATCTAGTAAAACATCTGATTTATCATCGTATAACATACAAAGTTTCACTAGGTTGTATCAAGGAAAGCTTAATTGAGCAGCCAAGAATGTCTTAATTATTAATAGTTAATCAAGTTGACACTGGCACAGGTTGCCCAGAGGGGCTGTGGATGCTGCATCCCCGGCAGTGCTCAAGGCAGGGCTGGATGGGGCTTTGAGCAACCTGGCCTAGTGGATGGTGTCCCTGCCCATGGCAGGGGGGTTGAGATGAGATGATCTTTAAGATCCCTTCCAACAAAACTATTCTATGATTCTGTGACTGAAGATAGGAAGTGATATATATATATATTTTTTTCCCTGTGTTTTCAGTCCTGTTTCTGCACTTTTTCTCTGGAGCACACAAGAGATAAGATATGGTGCATCCCTCCAGCCACACCAACTTTGGTCACAAACTGCAAGGAGGAGATGTCGAGGTGAGCTCTGCATTGGCTGGGTTTGCTCAGAAAGGCTCCCTTCTGTAAAGCAAGGTAGAAGAGGAGTATGTTTGTTCCAGAGATGCCTCAGGGAGGCCTGACACAGTAATACGGGTGTAGCATGGGGAAGTGCAGAGCATGGAGAAGATCCACAGATCTCTGCCAGCACCTGAGCCAAGAGCAAGAGAACCATCTCTGCCAAGAGCAAAGAACAAGACCAAATCCACCTGAAACAGCAAGTGTGGAGCCTATTTCTCTTTTTCATATCAGTGTTACCCTCAATTCCTTCAGATGCTCTCAACTTCCCTGATGCACCCCAACGAGTGTGGAGGTAACAAGTGCTCTCTGGCAATGCCATTGAAATTACAGCAGGGTCCAGCCCAGCGTGCTGGATCCAATCCCCCTCATGCTGTAGCATTTCACTAGCAAGTGTCATTTAGATGGTTTTGGGAAAGAATCCAGGATTTGTTTCACAGACAGTATTTCCTCAACAGCTCAGTGAATATGGAATAGTTTGAACTAACCATGTAAATCTTGCTTGTCGTCTTATGTAGGGAAACTATATCTATTCTAAAGTCTGGGCCAGGGCTTTCAACTCCTGATGGGGGATAGTTATGCAGACTTCAAAGGAGCTGTATCAGCTTTTACCAAGTGGGGATCCAGACCTTTATTCATGTTTTAAAATTCAGAAACTGTGTCTAGGTAAAGAATTTTTCTCTATATTTTTAAGTAGCCAGTTTTTTATTTTATAGCTGTTCCCTCAGTGGCAGGATTGTTTCTCAGTAGTCAATGTTTAAAGGCCCTTCAAGGCTGAAGGAATTAAAAATGAATAATTTAAATCTGGTCTATGATGCATAATTTTTAACATATGCTTTACAGGCCATGTGGAACAGTTTTTGACTTGTCAGTAGATATTTTACAAACATGCTGTGCTGGAACCAAAACCTTTTTTTATTTAAGAGTCAGATTTGAGCCCTCCTATGCTTCAACACAGCAGCCTGCTGGAGTCTACAAGCCATAACAAGGAAACCATTATTACCAACACTGATCAGAAAAGGGGAGAAACGAAGCAGTTGCAGCACTTTTTTCCTCTTACACACACTGCTAAACCAGATGTGGGCAGAACTATGATTCTCTCATCTTAAGAAGCCTCATCCCAAGGTAGAGGTAGGGGAGCTGTGATCTGTTTGCTTTAAGGCTGCAAAAGGGATGGACCCAGGTGGTGGTGCAGAAGGACCCATGAAGCATGTTTTCTTTGGGTTATTTTTTGAGGGATGGCTGGAGTATTTTTTTGCCAACCTCCTCTTAACTCCTTAAATATTGTGCTAGGAATGCCATGTGAGTAATACTTGACAGTTTTAATAGGTAAAGCTAATTGCTGGTGAATAACAATCTTGTGTGGATTTAATTTCTTGTCCTTCCTGACTGCTTGCAACAAGAAAGGGAGGAGGCATCTACCCTGCAGATGCTCAAAGGCAGCCTGGGTTTCAACCTTATCAACTGGTTCCCACACTCTCCAGCTTTTCATTTCTGTTTTAAAGTTGCTCCATATTTGCAGCTAAAAATAAATTGGTTTGGTTATTTCAAAAGCTCCTTGGGCCCAAACCCAATTTCAAGTGTTTCACCAGGCTGTAAACTGAGGCAGTGCACTGGGAAAGTGCAGATTTGGGCTCATGTTTGCTCACCCCTCATTAGCTCTCCCTTCAGTTCATAATCTATCATCTTTCAAACAAGCCAACTGCCATTGTGTCTAGAAGTTAAAATAGAAAATCAGCATTTGGCATGTACACAGTTGCCAAGAAGCTATTTCTCCTCGCCTGTGTAAATAAATTGTCATTCAAAAATGGTTGGCTTGCTCTAAAAGATGCACTAAGTGCTACCACTGCACTGTGCTCCCAGTGGGAGGAAAGAGGAAAGGATTCAGGGGTGTGGCCAGCTAGTGCCCCATCCCCAGCTTCTCCCACTCATTCTGTTGGATGGGACTGTTCTTTGCACAGGCCAAAATGCCATTGGATAGTTCCTGTCTCTGTGAACAGAGAAGGAGTGATAATTGACCTGGCTGGTTTTGTCCCCAGTCAGAACCAAGCTCCACATAGGTGGTTCTCTTTAAAAGTGATTCACTGGTAATCTATATATTTATATTAGCTAATGATTAATGTTTATTTTACACACCTATTGATCAATTTGACTAGGTGTGAATGAGATTAAATAATTCCAAATTTTATAGATGCAAAACTAAGAAGATTGACCACAGATGGACTGCAGACTATTTATTTATTCTGATGGGCAGAAGAGACAGATGGTGTGTGTATATCCATACATATGAGAGATGATATATGTATACCTACCTTACCTCCACTGAAGAGGTACTTAGTGTTCTGTATTCTAACATGTGAGAGTCACTGCCCTTATTTTGTGTAATTTGCAACCATAGCTCTTTATACCACTAATAAACTTGATAAGGTTATTTGATGGCCATAGACTTTGCCATAACTGACTCACCGTTTTATCATGCCCGGCTTGGTCTTTTGGCTGTTTTTTTTGCAAACCACACCCCACACTTCTGGCAGATGTCACAGGACTGTAAAGCCTTCCCTGACCCAGAGTCTTCTGGAAGCAGGTGCTAAGAGTGCAGGCTTAAAGCAGGCTTTTAGATCACATCCTCAGCCTCCATGCTTCACACAGCCAGGCTCTGGCACCAAAGTGCATTAAGAGCAAAGAGAAGAGAAACAATAAACAGCATCCTTCCCTGCTTGCTCTTGGAATTCAAACAGCGAGGAGTTGCAAGAGCTCGGTGGTACTGACACAGAGTCAGTGGCCTCTGCATCTTCTTTGCAGGACCTGGGTGCAGGCCCACATCACAGACAGCAGTGACATCAGAGAAAGATTTCTTGTGAGGCCAAACTATTACTCAGAGATGCGTTTTTACCTGCTAGGACTCATTAGTTCTGTATACAGGAGCATTGGCTATAGGTAAAGGTGGTGATTTGGTACAATCTGCTCTCAATAAATGTCTGTGAAAGTCAGAGAAACCTTTCAGTGTTGCAGCACATAAAAACACACAGTAAACACCCAAAGCTGGATTTGCAGAAATATTCAGCAAATCTGGAGCTCCCACAAACTCACACAAAAACTGCTCTGTGCTATGAAGTTCTTCTTCGCTTTTGTACACTTAGGTAAATGCAAGTTGTGCTATAAGGATAGTATGAAGCCTGAGAGGAATAATAAACACATAAAAAAATTAAAAAGGTACAGATGGGATATGCAAGTAGAAAAAAAACCCCATAACACAGGTAGAGGTGGAATTACCATCCTTGAAAGTGTTCAAGAAACAAGTGAACATGGCACTTTGTGAATAGGGCTTAGCGGGCAGGGTCAAAGGTTGGACTTGATGATCTCAGAGGTCTTTTCCAACCTTAATGATTCTATGATTCTACCTCAATCAGGGTACAGCAAGATTAAAATAGTATGAAAACAATTGGCCATAAATATTTTACTGCAGAAGGAAGAAATGGCATAACCTTTATCCTAAAATGAGGATAAAGGTTAGCAACTACATGGCAAAGAGAGACAGCCATGTGCACTTTCTGTGTGTTTCACAGATTGAACATGTAGCATGTTCAGTCTGTCCAATATAAATGACCCTTCTTTGCAGTTCAGACAACACCTACTGGACATCACAAAAGTAAAATAAACCTAATTTACCTTTGGCCATCTGGACCTCACAGTACCCTGAGTACCATCTATTCCCAAGCACAGACTTGAAAATATGTACATTAAGTGATTGTGAAGTTATTAGCATCATGTAATTTTATTTCATTTAACTTGTCCCCCAGGACAGTCAGGAATAAAGTAGAAGGTGAAATTAGACCCAGAAAATAAATGTTGTTGATTAGGTTGAAGTGTCTATTAGGCTTCTGTTTAAGTTTCCAGCCCACAAGAAGAATGGCAAGCAAAACCTGTTAAAGACACATTTTGACAAGAACGCATTTTTTTGTGGCTCCAACAAAATAAATATAGTAACACAGAAGAACCTTTTAAAAGTCAGGCTTATGTGCTTGTTTGATCAGCACCAGCCAACAGTTTCATCTCTCCTGAATATCACAGAAGCACACGAGCTGTGCCACCATCCAGTTCTCAAGATAAATTCTTTTCCTCAAAGGACATCACACCCATACCAGGGGCTCTGCCTTCTGTATTAACTTAAACACAAATAGCACAAAATGGTAGTTGCAGGTGGAATTCATCCCCAGGGAAAACTGTGAATAAAACACTGAAGCACACCTGGCAGATGTTACACAGCTTAATTTAGTATGGATAGGCATTTGTTTTGAATGGTAGAAAACCAATATAATAACCCAGGTAGGATAGAAAAGTTTCTGCATTTTTTGCTTTCTTGCCAGATATATAGGTTAAAATAACTTTTCAGTCCATTTCAGCTACTGAGATAGACTGGGAAGGGATAAATTGTATGAGCAGAATCCCTCAGAGGAGGGATGGTCAGTGCTTGTGCAGGAATAATTCTGAAGATCTGTTAACCCACAGCTTGGAGTTTAGTGCAGGACAGACCAACTGAGATGCTGCTAAAGAAAAAAAAAACTAAAAGAGTTTAGAAATCAATTCCTCAGATGTTACCTAGAAAATACTTATGTCACGTTATTTCTGTGTGCAAAAGCTTGTAGAATTCTTCACTAAAGCAACACTAAGTCAGCTGCAATGCTGTTTTAGATTTGATATTAACAAATCAACAAATCATTTCAGAGAAAATATTGTCATCAAAGGTCACTTTGGAGTATACTTGGCAGAAGAGCAAAGTTGTGTAAACTAAGGAATTGCTTTAATGGTTAGATACGAGATCTGGACAAAAGGTTTCAAAGACTTGAAAATGGTCTTTGTGTAAACCAGACAGGTGCTGCATTCAGTGCATAATCTGCATCTAAGAAATTGGGGAAAAAATGATTTAGAAAACCAAAGAATGTAAATCTGTTTTATTCTGTCTATCTGTGTTTATTGGAGAGACAGTACACAAGATTACCTTGTAAGTTTATTGAGAAAAGAGATGATTCTCAGGAAAAGATTAATATAATATGTTGTATTTACCTGGGCTTTAGTTAGGAAGAAAAGAGATACCCAAATAACTGGCTGTTTTCTTGGAGGCAAAGGTAGTGCAGAGTCCATGTGTGCTAAGCATGGTCTATCCTGCACCTGGGTTGAGGCAATCCCAAGCACAAACACAGACTGGGGGATGAACAGATCAAAAGCAGCCCTGAAGAGAAGGACTTGGCGGTGCTCATGAATGGGAAGCTGAACATGACACAGCAATGTGCTCTGGCAGCCCAGAAACCAAAGGTGTCCTGGGCCTCATCCAAGGCCCCATGGGCACCTGGAGTCCCGCTCTGCTCTGCTCTGGTGAGATCCCACCTGGGGTACTGCATCCAGCTCTGGGGTCCCCAAATGA
Source organism: Brachypodius melanocephalos (assembly GCA_013398615.1). Lineage (NCBI taxonomy): Eukaryota > Metazoa > Chordata > Aves > Passeriformes > Pycnonotidae > Brachypodius > Brachypodius melanocephalos. The sequence goes on from VZSR01001685.1 coordinate 49,424,275, forward strand.
AAAGGATGTGGAGCTGTTGGAATTCCAAATGTGCCTTGAAGATGATCAGAGGATTGAAGCACCTCTCCTGTGAAGACAGGCTGAGAGAGTTGGGGTTGTTTAGCCCAGATAAGAAAAGTCAGCAAGAAGAACTTACATCACCTTTGGGTGTCACAGTGCAGCTGGTCTGAAGCTGCCCCCCAAATTCGACCAGCCTAGAAATTAAACAAGTTCCTGGGTGAGCAATGATAAGAGGATTTTGAACTCAAACAGAGACCTCAACCAATCCCATGCAACCATAAATGTAGACACATGCCTGGCCAGAGATCTGGGTGGTGCAGAGATCCCAACCAGTCAGCTATCCAAACCTGGGAAATTCTAACCCCCATAAAAAGAAGTTCCAAACAATAAAGAAGGCTGCTTGCTGATGATTCTTTGTGACTTTGTGTTGTTTGTCTGACTCTGACCAATAACCCCACATAACATTTGGGTACCTAAAGGAGCTACAAGAGAGCTGGAGAGGGACTTTTTCTAAAGTCATATAGTGATAGGACAAGGGAGAATGGCTTTGAAATGAGACAAAGTAAATCTAGACAGTGTATTATAAATGAATTTTTTTCTGTGAGGATGGTGAGGGAATGGAATAAGTTCTCCAGAGAAGTTGTGGACGCCTCATCCCTGGAAGTATTCAAGTCTAGGCTGGATGGGGATCTGAGCAACCTAAACAAGTGAGAGGTGTCTCTGCTCATGGCAGGTGGGTTGGAATTAGATGATTTTTATGTTCCCTTCCAGCCCAAATCAAACTATGGTTCCATGAAGGTGCAGACAGACCCTTTGGTGCTTTTAGTGAAAGTGGATTCAAAATAGCTTCCTAAGGATAGATGGGAACATTTCCTAATCTCCTACCATCTCATTGGATATACTGTTTTTTTCCTGATGTTGAGGTGCTCACCTTCACTGCTGCAGCAGCTCAGCTGATCTACAGAGCTGTGTCTGCAGCCAGGATGCAGAAACAGGCCCTTGGAGCAAGGGTCATGTCCAGTGTAGGTCAAAGTGCTGCATAGCACACTTCCGTAAGGCAGGGTGAGACATCACCCAAGATAATAGGTAAGCCCACCACTCAGGAAGAGAAGGTATCCAAATAAAGCACAGAACCATGGAATCATTAAGATTGGAAACTATCTCCAAGATTCCTGTAGGAGGAGTTACCTGGACTGAGAGATTAACTGCTGGAAACCAGTCAATACATTTGAGGGAGTTGTCAAGATGTCCTTTAGGGCAAGGTAACTGAGTGAACCTCACCCTTAGAAATTTATAAAACAATCTGCCTTGGGATAAGAGCTCTTTACTTACTTCCAGTGTAGGAGGGGAAAGACTGTGATGTACATGATGATTTTAAGCTTCTGGCAGGATGAAGCCCTGAAATGGGTGAATGAGATTTGCTCAACCTTGTAAAAGGAAAGCTGAGGTGAGATCCTATTGCTGTCAATTGACAGGGAAGTAAATGCCAGGGAAGGGAAGATGCATAGCAGATGAAGGAGAAAAGAGTATCATGTGCAGGTGAATGTATTCAGCCTGTAAATTAAAATAATGTTGGTAACCATTGTATCAAAAGTCAAAAAGATGCAAGAAAGCCTCCAAGAAGAACAAATTCTCTGAAGTTTGCATACAGGGTTTGATGCATTCCTGACAAATATATTATATGGTTTCCTGTTTGAGAAAATAACCTGTCTTACTACATTAGACCTACACTTCCTTATAACAGAATGGTAGCTTCATGTTTCCATAAAACTATTTCTTGTTTTACAGCAAGGAAAATGTGCAAAGCAAGAAACAATGCACGTAAAGACACGAGGACATAGCACAGTGCATGCATCACCTCCCAGATGCCCCAGTGATGCTCTAACTCTAGCTTCACAAAGGAGTCAGAGGAGCTGGCAGCAGTTCACATGAGGCAATAGAACATGTTCTACTGAATTCTCTAAGATCTAAACTGAGTCAGCAATGCAGAGCTCAGGGCAAATATTTCTCATTATCTCAGAAACCAGGTGGTTATGGACACCAGTACCACCTGGAGGGGGCTGAACAAACTCAACACCTCTAACCTACATTTGTCACTTGGAGTAAGTACTAGATTGAAAAACCATTGATTCCAGGGGCAGCAGCTCAGGTGACTTGTTCTATTTGGCTTGCACAATTGTTCCTGTCTGCGCAGATGAAATCCTTGTGCTCACTGCCATGAATGAGTAGAATGCAGTTATTTTTGAAAAGTATTATCTCTCCTTTAAAGATAAAAGAACCTACTGTATTTCTATGTGTTTATTTATTTTCCCTGCAGAACAGAGGAGGAAACTGTTAGGTATAAAAAAGTATGCAGGTTTTAAAACAAATCTAAGACAGGGACCAGCCAGACATTCCGAAGTAATCTGATCTGGTCTGATTTATGGAGCAACACAGTTTTATTTAGGATAATAGGTTTATTCATTTCATCTATATTAAGTGGAACTGGAGCATTGGTGTTTCATGAAGATGTTGGAGGCTCCCAGAGATCAAGAAGCCACCTCTTCTGTTGAGCAGTGGCTTGTTCCATTCATTGTACGAAACCGTTCACTTTGTGTTTTCTTTGCATGTATCTGGCTTTAGCCTACACCTGTTAATTCCTGTTTCTGTCTGCTGTTTACAATGCCCATTGGAAACAAAACTCTCTTTACATGAAGGTCTCCTTGATATGTTAGCACTGTGATCTGCTTCTGAAGAATTAAGTAGATTGAACTTTTTCAGTCTCTCACATGGATATATCTGGCCAGATGTGCACTTTTACCCAACAGATGGCTGTACAGCACTAGTCACCATCCTCTTGGAGTCAGCTCAGAGCAGTGAGCCCTTTCACACTGATGTTCATCTCATTCCAAAGTGGATCTTTAAACCAGACTGGATAAATGTCCCTCACAGCATTCCTATTTCTTTCTAGCAACAATCAAGGAACACTGTGCTGGCTACCTCTCATATCACAGCCTACACTATGGACTTCTGTATTTAGGCAAGATGAATCTGACTTTTGGACTAAGGCATTTTCCCAGGTTTGAATCATTTCCTTGGCATCCTCCTCTGCACATCACACTGATGAGGCTTTGCAGATCTCCAGCAGATGCATGGTGTTATTGCCTATGTATGAGAGGACTCACTCTCAAGTGCTGGGGGTGCACACAGGGGCAGTTCACTGAAAATCTGGTTAGGGAGATAGAAATGCATTTCAATACTTATGCTGTCCACAGTCTATGCTTGCTATTGATTCTACCTTTTTAATGAGTTGCATGTGGCTCAGATGAGAAAATGCCTTAATAATTATGGTCCCTTGGAAAAAGAGAAGATTATGTAACTATTGATCTTGATATTTTTGTTCCATAACTGCTTTCCCTTTTTCTGATACTAAAAAGCATTGCTGCATCACAGGTTTCAGCTCCTCCCATCCAGCTTGGTTTCCAGCATTAGCCATTCAGCTGTATCTATTTGTACCACGCTCAGCCAGTAGCCCTGTCAGAGAGCCAGGTGTTTCATCGTTAAATAAATTCTTACATCTTAACATGTCAACTTATAAAGCAGAGAGCAGTGAATCCATTCTTGATGGCTTCTTTTTCCTCTGTAACTTGAAGAAGACATGCTAGAGAACTACACAGTCTCTGCAACAAATGCCAAAAGATTTGTGTATCTCAGCAGGTTCCCTTTATTCATACAAAATGTGTTAAGGGTTGGGGTGTTCATCATCAATCCATCGTGGCTTTTTAGGTCTGAAGGAAAGAAGGGCAATTAAAATCCTTTCTCCTGCCCAGTATTTTATCTGTGTGTTAAGAATGGCTGGAATGTTCTCACATGATAAATATGATTGATATATTTATATATTGCCTACTTGCAGGAGTAGCATGGGAATATATATTTATATATTGCCCACTTGCATGGGAAGCCTCCAGCATCTTCATGAAACATCAGTGCTCCCGTTCCACTTAATGTAGATTAAATGAATAAACCTATTATCCTGAATGGGTGCAGGTAGGGCTGAGGGGGAACTTCCAGTCTTTCTGGCTGGGAGAAATAAGGAGTTTTCCCAAGAGAATCCTGCTGTTCCCTATAGAGGTCTTCCACCACAAGCTGCAGGAGCAGCTAAGGTGAGTCCTATCCCCACATCTCTCTCTCCCCTCTGTTTTGCCCATTCTCTCTCCATCTCTGTCTTCTTCCCCCCATCATGCTTACTAGCTCTGATTGCAGATATTTTCAGGAAAACAAACAGCACTTTTTGACAAATGTTGCCATTTTTGCTTAGTTCTGTCTGTGTCCCCACATATATTCAGGCCATGCTAGAGAACCAAGATTCAGTTGACACTTGCTCTGTCATCTGAACATCAACCTCCTCTACCCATAAACTGGTCCAACACAGATAACGAAAGCAAATTTATTATGGCATTTATTACTTTGTCTTCTGACTTGCTCTTACCATGTTCTTTTGGGACAGGAAGAATGAATTGCAGTGGAGAAGAAATTCCTCAAAAAAAAAAAAAAAAAGATTTTTCTTGAATTTGGCTGTAAAATATTGCAGTCAGTGAGCTGAGATATGCAGGTGAGATCACACCACACCCCTGCAGCTCCACATTGCTCTAAAAGTGATTTGTATCCATTTAGTTTTAGTTGGTAGTAATCAACTTCAGTTAAATCTATATAATGTGGGCTTGCATTGGTTTGAGAAGGTTCACACAATGTGTTGTGCTGGTTTAAATAATCATTTTCAATAATCTTTGGAAGCTGTACTTTAAAAACAGCACATAAGCCAGTTTGAGAGCCCCACATAAACTGAGTATTTTTAGTGGTGGATCATTGCAGGGGATGTAAAGTCTAGGCAAAAGTGAAAATCTTGTGGGATAAATGTGAAAGTGTTAAAAACATGAAACAATTCACTAAGAATTCAAACCATGTCTGGCATTTTGAAGCTAATCTTTACTTAGCTAATGTAATCCTGCTTTTTTAAAAAAATAAGTGTAGTTCATTTCCTCACTTATTTTTCTGCTTTTTATATAATTTTTTTATGATTGTCTGTTCACAATCATACAAACAACCCTGTGACAATTGGAATAATGTTTCCTTGAGGATTAGAGGAATTTGTAGAAAGAATCATTGCTTCCTGTGGGAACAATCAAGTACTCATTGCAGACATCTTTGTTGCTTAATTTCTTTGTGCCAGTACCTTGATTTGTTTCTTAAATTTAACAAAGAAGAGTATGAAGCAACAAAAAACCCTAAAATTAGCAAGTAACCATATGGAAATATTAAGTTAAAGAAATGTAAGCACTTAAACCAACTGTTCAGGGTATTTTCCCCTTAATGTGCTTACATAAATCACATTAGTTTTTATGAGAGTTATTTTTCAAATTTATAGACTTTTTCAGATGGATCTTCATCTCCCAAGGTAGCATATGCAGAGGCTGTGTTTCTGCAAGTTAAAGTCTGTGGAATTCAAAGTTTAACTCTGACACTGGAATTGTGGATGTTATTGCATAAGCAAGTTATTATGGACTTTTGGAAATAGCTTTTACTTTTTAGTACTCAGTTTTAGAAAGCTGAATTGTCATTTCTGAATACCCAGCATTCAAATTACAGATGTAACAAGCAATATTTGTGTGGCAATTCTAGAGCTGATCTGTGCTTAGGCTTCATGCCTAACAAAATCTGAAGGGGAGAAAAATCACTGCCACTATTTGAGCAAACACAGTGCATAGAAGTGTTGCTGTTTCACTGAAATCCCCCATTCCTGGAAATAGCTTTTTTGAGGATGTTGTAGTTTAACCCTCATAATCAGCTCATCTTGTCGTGTGGGATAGGGGAGAGAAGGGGAAGGGTGAAAGTGAGAAGATTTGTGGGTTGAGTCAAAAGCAGTTTAACAGGTAAAGCCAAAACTGCATGCTCAAGTGAAGGAATTCATTCCCCATTTGCCATGGGCAGGCAGGTGTTCATCCATCCCTGAGAAAGCTGGGATCCATCTCCCCACCTGGGAAGACAAACACCATCACTCTGAATGTACCTTCTTCCTTCTTCTCCCCCAGCTTTATACCTTGAGTGTGACCCCAAAGGTTCTGGAATATCCCTTGGGTCAGTTGGGGTCAGCTGTCCCTGCTGTGTCCCCTCCCAGCTCCTTGTTGCCCCCAGCCTCCTTGCTGGTGGGGTGGGGTGAGGAGCAGAAAAGCCCTCAGCTTTGTGTAAGCACTGCTCAGCAGTAATGAAAACATTTGCTTTCAGCACAAATCCAAACCCCAGCAGCACCATATGAGCTGCTATAAAGAAAATTAACACTATCGCAGGAAAAAAAATACATGGGAATATCTTATGATTTAGAAAAATAATATTTCTAAATGATATTTCTAGCTTTGATGAATTATATTAACATTTATGTACTTAGATGTTTATATAGTAATACTTAAATATAATGTAAATGTATATTAATCATATTTTAATTTATATTTGCACTATTTCTAATTTTGCTAGGAACATGTACTGAATGTGCCCTGAAGGTTCAGAAACCAAAATGCAACCCAGAACTTTCCAAAATTTATTACAGTATTGAATGGTATTTTAACATTGATTTGGAAATTTGGGGTTAATCTAGTTCACTTGTTTTGAATTTTGCCTTATTGTGAAAATCCCTGAGGATCTCTTGAGTGCGTTTGGGAGCCATGTGGGCTGGCAGGGGCCCCCATGGAACAGGCAGGGCTCTGTGCTTGCAGATCACAGCATGCTGAAGGTCCAAGGAAAGGCTTCAGATGCTCAGTTAGAAGTCAAGAAGCAGAAACCAGACAAAGCACAGGGTTCTAAGTACCTCACACATCTGCAGCCCAAACAGATTTTGCCTTGGAGCTCTTGAATTCACTTTGACCAATCTTTTTGCACGTATGAGGTATTTTGGAGTTACAACTTGCCTTATACTTCTTATGTACAACTCCAGGTTCACTGTATCCATTGAGAGACAGTGTCTGCAAAGTAAATGAAATATATTTGTAAGGTGAAAGTTCATCATAAGAAGGCCAATGAATAAGCAGTACAAACAAGAGAGGTGTGCTGCCAGCTAAACCTGCCTTTGGGACAGAGGATGGCTCCTGATTCTTATTTCACTCAGTGCTTAAGCATCTTTGAATGCTGGTTTTAACACTCTGTCTCACCCCGGTGAGACTTGGAAACTCTCCAGAGAAAGGAGAGCAAAGCCTCACCAGAAGGTCAAAGTAAACACCGAGGAGGTTTTGTCCCACCTTTGATGCTGACAGTGGCCCTCACCAACACTCAGCTCCCTGCAGCTGTGAGAGGAGGCCATTAGCTGCTGCCCCTGAGCAATGCTGAGATAGAGACCACCTCTGGAACACGATTCTCCAAGAGGATTCACTCCTTACAGCCGGGGTTTGTTCCGTGTGTGAAGCCTTTTCTTTGAACTAAGAGACATCAGCTATCAGCTTAACTTCTGAACAAGCTCAAGGCCTAATATCTGCCCTCTGAGGGAGCAGCCAGGCCAATTTTTGGGCCTAGAGGGTGTTAGTTCTAGCTAGGACACGAGAGCAGTGAGATGAGAGGTTTTCCAGGCCAAATCCAAGCTCCTCCTCTAACATCTCCTTCTTGAGGGCAGTGGGGTGTTATCCATCCCTTGATGTCTTTACCCAAGACTGAGGATTTGGGCTGTTTCTCTGTCCTTCTGAAGGGCCTCGTGCTCCCTCAGGAAGCCCTGAGGGGACACTGCTGCACATTGTGCAGGAGCTCAGCAGAGAAGACCACAAAGGCTCCTGCTGACCTTACAGCCACTATTTACCCTGTTTTGGCCTACATAAAGCCTGCTAGCATCTAAGTCTTCACTGGTTCAGGGTTCCTCTGACCTTGGTTTCTGAAGCAACACACCCTTGAAAAGCCCTGCATCTGCCCGGGTCTGGGTTTTAACTACTTTGCTTGCTAGCTGTAGTCTAGTTCCTACACCTTAAAAAAGAGTATTTCCTCTTAATTTCAGACTGTCATGGCTATGAAATGTTTTGAATAACCAAATCCTCTCTTTGTTTTCTTCTCTGGCATGGGTGGGTCGAACTGGCCAGTGCACACAAAAAACCACAGCTACCCAATTCACTGCTGGTGATGTGGGCTGGTGATTGTGCACTTCACACGGAGATAATGTGGACACACAGAGATAAAGGGAGAGGAATTGCATGGTTACGCAGGATGTTTTTCAGCTTTGAGGTCTAGTCTTCTGCTTCCTATTTATTTTGGGGAGCAGTTTATTTTCTTTGTTTATCTAGGGAGTCAAACAGAGCTGTAACTCCCAGATTGCAGGGTTGGAAGTACATCCTGAATGGGGCAGTTACCTGGATTACACTTCAATGAGGCAAACCCCACAGCTGTGTGAAAGAAAAGAGCAAATTCCTTCCCCATTTTAATGTCAGGTGACATCTGTACTGCCAAATAGTCTGCTCAATGAGCTTTTAAAAATAATCACCTCAGTGTAGCCCAGATCTCATTCCCCTCTCCTTTTACTTTAGCTGCCATGGAGAGGAAAGGGCTGTGTTGTGCCAGAAGGGCAGCAGAATTACAGTGGCTGTAACAGCAGCCAGATTCCTTCACCTTAAATGGCATTAAAATAAATTCTTTCTTTGCAAGAAAAACAAAACAAGAAAGGATAAGAGGAAAGTCTGTGTGAGGGAGCATGACATGTTAACCAGCTGGGTCTGTGCTGTCCTCTGCAAAGGGAAGTTTCATGGGAGACAGTCCTCCTCGAAATGCAGAGGTGTGACAGAGCTGAAAGCTCAAATGCATCAGTGCCTGTCCCAGTGGCCTTGTTGTTGCGTGATAGCTGTGCTGCTTTAGACTGGTTAAAACAATCTGCAAATTTATTCTAAAGCTGTTGCCTTGATGTTGCTAGAGAACTTGATATGTTGAAGCCTCTCTTTTTGCAGTCTTTCCACTTTCTCATGGTTCTCTCATCTCTAGGAAAGACCTTTGAAACTGATGCCTTAAGTTTTAGCTTTCATATTTTCCAGATTCTCTACTCCATTAGTATATAACTCTGAACTTCATATAAAGTGTTAGCAAGTTCTCTTCACAGTTTAGTCAGACAAAACAATCCTTTTCCAGCCCAAGAACCAAGAACACCATTGCAGCTTCAGGCCCAAAAAGTATAAACAACAGTGGATTGAGGAGAGCAATCTAGGAGGATGGGACTTCATTACTTGAAGCTGTACTTGGACAATTAACCCCGATATACAAATCACCAAAACTTATAAAAGTGTGGAAACTTGTGATCCATTGTCCATCTTGGGTGTAGCCTTGGCCAGGTTCTTGTATTGCCCAAGGTGTATCCTTTGAAGGCCTTTTTAATAAATACCTGCTTTATTCCTTTAACACTGTCTAGCCTCTGTTCTAAGTGGCCTCTCAAGGCATAAAAACAGCTTGAGACTCTTATTCTTCTTCACAATACCCACAGATAAGCATTTTGTCAGCCTCACAGGGCTCTGTGAAGAACTGTCTGCAGCCTCCTCCTCTCTGTGTCAGGTGTGGGACACCACCTGAAGAGCTTCAGACTCAGTAGGAACTAATAGAACAACCAAAGATATAGCCCTCCACAGATAAAGAGCTCAAATACATCCATGGATCTCAGTGGTTTTTAAAGTTCCTTAAGAAAATGGGATCTTTAAGATCCCCAACTTCTCAGGCAAATAAATTCTCTTTATTCTTGAGCCTTCCTTTTTTTTTTTTTTTCCTTTTCCTTTTTACTTTTTGTTCCCTAATTTTGTTAAAATTTCTGCATCTACAGACACTGCAAAATCTACCCATAAACATGTTTCCAGCCTGGTAGTCCATATTGTTCTGACACTGATTAGTGCTCCAAGCAGCAGATATGTCATTTACCTGGAAGACTGTGCAATGAGCCCACTTCTCTTTCCTTCCCTGGTCACCAGGCAGCTGCAGACAGGGTGCTTGGGTAATGACAGGGTACTTCTGCAAACAACCAGCTGTGAGCTGACACATCCCTGTCAGCAGAAAACTCTGCAGATGGTCTTTGATCTCTTAACAGAGCAAACATTTCTGTGCCACCCTAGCAGGGAAACCATCTTTGTTACAGCACATCTGAGCAACTTTGTTCTTTTCCAGAAGATGATACAGCACAAGTTTGTGTGCCATGGGGAGCTGCACCAGGCAAACAAACCTGCTGACTGAGACACCACTGGGCACAGATTTATCCCTGAAGAAAAAGGTTGAACAAGATAAAATCATCATGGCAGCATAGAGGTATCTGAGGCTCCAGGGAACACGAACAAGCTGCAGGATAAAGCCAGTTACCATCAACAGCTGAGCTGGTAATTCACAGCAAACCATAACTTTGATTAAGTGCACCCTTTTCCCAGCTGCAGAGAAATTGTTAAAGCTCTTGGAAGTTCCGTACTTGCTTCTAGTAATTATGAAAGGAGCCCTTTATACAGATGACCAGAGAGAGAACTGCGCATCTGTGAAATGCCCTGAAGCCCTGGAAACAGAGGATGTCACAGCATTCAAGGTATTTCAGAGACTTTGAGGACCTTGTCACTGCATGAATTCCACCTACTTTTGAAGCGTTTCCTTTTGCAGTCAAGAGAATAAGGCAGAACTCTCCTTATCTCCTGCCTCTAGAGGCAAGAGCCTGGCAAAAGGAAAGCATCATGCAGAGTACATGAGCAACAAGGCTGGGAGACATGTGTCATTGCTTTCTTCATAAAGATTAAAGGTCATCTGTGCTTGTCCCCTCCCTGCATGAGAATGCAGGGACATTAAGACACCCAAACAAGATCCATAGCTACTGTAGAGCCAATGTCTCCAAGTGATATCCACATTCCCTGATCAACCAGCCATTCCTACGTGTTGGCTTCCAGTCTGGTTGTACTCCACAGCCAGCAAACTTCAGGCACTGCAAGAACCAGCTCACACGTGGGTATGGATTTAGCCTAAGATAGTCAGGGAGCCAACATCACCATAGTAACTGCATGCTGTTGCATTAATTTCAGCAAATAAATGAAGCTTGTAAGTCAAGGGGTATTTATGCAGAGCAGTGCAAGAGCACACAAAGAAACTGCGACAGTCCTGAATGAGGCACCATTCAGGCTTTCCTGGCTTTCCTGGCTTCTTTATCCTGCTGTTCAGGAAGACATATTATCTGGTTTCTGTATTTGACATGGTATTTTCAGACATGACTTGGGTATATACACACAGCACAACACTGAGCCATGTAGGACCAACCAGGAGTATTCTATAGTAATGTGCGCATTTTTCAAAGACTGAGGTTGTTATAGAAAAATTTAACAGGTTGGAATATTATCCTGATGACTGGTGATGTTTGTTTAGGAGCTTTTGCATACTGATAAAGAGGGGATAAATTGTTCTTTATGAAGAAAGCAAGAATTTACCTAAGGTGGGCTAGGATCTCCATTTTGTTGCCAAATTAAAAAATGAAACAAAAAATACTCACCAGCAGCAAACATGGGTGCAAAATTCTGGTTCATCCAAGCTGACTTAAATACAGTCTGGCTGGGAGGGGAGCAATCAAGCACTCAACTTATTGGCCACTCTGACTGCCTAAACTCATCTGTGTCTGCAGGGTGTTGACTTCCCCTTTAGTCACATATTTGCAGAAGTGTCATAAAAAAGGAGAATCTGACTAATCCAGAAACTCTGGAGTCAGAAGGACGAAAAGCATTTTTATTGTGTCTGTCTGAGATTGAGTTCATTGTCATGGCAGCCCTCACAGTGCTCTGCTGATCATTGATAGCTGGAAATGTGTTGGTAACCCAGCAGTGTTTGACTCCTGCAGAGCAGAGCTGGCACAGCATCAGCACTGTCTCCCCAGAATTCCCCCATCAAGAGGCTAGGAATGGGCAAGACCCCAGGAAGGGACACAAGCAGGCCAGCTGACCCAAATTAACCAAAGGGATATTCCATACTGTACAACATCAGCTCTGAAATAAAAGCTAAGAAAAGGAGGAGGACAAACAGGGTGCTTTTGTTACTTACAATATTTGCTGTCTGGAAAATCTGCCACACGTGCTGAAATCTGGCTTCCTGGGAAGTGGTTGAACGTCACTTGCTGATGGGAAGTAGAGAATACAATTGGTTTTTTTCTCTTTGCTTCAGTGGATGTAAACTTTTGCTTTTGCTTTAGTAAATTGTCTTATTTCAACCCGTAAGTTATTTTCCAACTTATTTTCAATCTGCTGAGAAGGGGGAGTGATAGAGTGGCTTGATGGACACCTGATGTTCAGCCAAGGTCAACCCACCGCAGCATTGAAAAGAATGAACAGAAGTACGAGCATCAATAATAAATATTCTGAAGATGGCAGAGGTTCCAGATATGGGGCATCCACAACTTCTCTGGGCAAATTGTTCCAGTGCCTTACCACCCTCACAGGGAAGAATTTCCTCAGACTGTCTAATTTAACCTACTTTCCTTTAGTTTAAAGACATTGCTACTTGTTCTATCTCCATCTTCCCATGGAAAAAGTCCCTCTTCAGCTCTCTTTATTTAATAAAAGCCTCCTTTATTTACTGGTAGATGTTTTAAGGTCCCTTGAGAGCCTTCTCATATCCAGGCTGAACAGCCCCAACTATATCAGCCTTTATCCATAGCAGAGGTTCTCCAGCCCCTGATCTTCACCCTCAGGACTCTCTCCAAGAAGTCAACACCCTTCTTCTGCTGGGGACCCCAGAGCTGGATGCAGCACTCAGGTAGGGTCTCACTAGAGCAGGGTAGAAGGAGAAAATCATCTCCCTTGACCTGCTGCCCACATTACCTGGGATACGGACCAGGGCGCAGTTGGTTTCCTGGGCTGCTGCAGCACATTGCCAGGTGTGTCAAGCTTTCCAGCAATCAACACACCCAAGTCCTTCTCCTCAGGGCTGCTCTCAATCCATGCTCCTCCCAGCCTGTGTTTGTGCTTGGGATTGCCTTGACTCATGTGCAGGACCTTGCACTTGGCCTTGATGGCCACCCTGTGTTGTCTTGTTTTTGTGTTTGAGTTTGTCCAGGAGCTTACACTAGTCTATCCCTTTATACCACCAAAGGGACTGTGTATCTGAGCCTCTTCACTGTCCTCCTGGCAGTGCATTCATCCAGAATTGGGGCAGGATACATCCATCATGCTCACAGCTGCCTAAGAAGTTCCTTCACCCCTGGTATTTTGACAATGACTAGGGAACATCACCTGGATGAGGACTCCAGCTTGCCAGAAACCTTAAGGCTCTGCTGGCTGCAGAACTCCACTGGGATGACGTTCATACAAAATGAAAGATGGTGTGAGGACAACCCTCAGCCATGACATTTCTTTGAGTGTTGGTTGGGAGTTTTTTCAACTTACTGGAAACTCAAGCAGCATCTAAATAACTGCAGGCTGGAGAATGTATTTTGGGGTGCTTTAGCTGCAGAGCGCATGAAGGTAATTTGGAACATCCCTGGCCTGTGATTCACATGGGCCAGATGAACATTGCAGCCTGATTCATTATTGAGAGTATTCTGATGATGTCCTCTTTCCTTATATGCAATATAAGGAAGTGATTTTGTTGCCTTTTATTTTAAAAAAATGTCAGGTCCACCAGTCTGATTTCTTTTCCCTGCAAAGCTATCCATTTTCCAATAAACCCTCCGGCAGCACAGGCAGTGGTAATTCAGGTCACAGGTTTTGACAGAGAAACCACATCGTCAGCAAGTCACTGCTAATGAAAATGTTTTTTTCTTCCTCCTTGTGCATTTCTTCTCATGCCCAGACCTCCACTGCTTGGAGTGGGAGTAAAAGATTTGTTGCAGCAGTATCTTAGGAACCCTCTAAATCTTTGCATGGGGCTGCCCTTTTGCTGAACTTTTAAATCCACAAAGCAGGGGGTGAATTCAGGACGTGAACCAGGTGAGCAGCAAAGTCACTCCCCAGTCTGGGAAGTCTGGAGGAGGCATCTGGCAAGAGAGGCAATTTCTGAGTGCATCTCCAGGATCTCTGCAGGGGCTGAATGACGATGCGGGGTGGTGGGAGCAGCACAACACGGAGCAGGTCCTGGTTTCCACACAGAAATTCGGGGATGTTTCGGCTGCTCCTCAGCTGAGGTGGCAGAGGAAAGGAGGACACTTTCTTCTGGCACAGGGATAGGTGAACATATGACAATGAATTTACATCAAGCCTGACATTTTTCAATCACATCATGATGTTCCTCCCCAGAATCAGTGCACCCAATGTCTGTTTTTTCAGAAAACTAAACAAAAAAAGCTCAAACGAGAGTCAGAAGATAACTAGACAGCAGGTCCTCTAGTGCACTGACTTCAGCACCTGTGTGAGGATCCTGAGAGCTCAGGGCTGAGCTGAGGCCACAGACAGGTTCTTGGAATAAGTCAATTGCTACTGCCAATGTCATCTCTGTAAATCAGCTATATCTCAATTGATTTCAGTGACATTCTGCTGGATTTATACCTGAGAGCAGACACTGACCTTAAGCACACGGTCTGGCCAGGGCCATTCCCTCTCAGCTGAAACCATTTGGAGGTTTTCCAATGCCATTTGATTGGCATTAAGACTTGATCCATAATGAGAGAGTACATAATAGCCTGAGAATAGAATCAAATAAATCTAATACGGGTCAGATCCTCAGACAGGGATGTTGATGGATCATAAGCCAGCTCAGTGCAGATTTTAACAAAAAATAAGGACATGGCTCTTTAAATGTCACTGTGAAAGGCCCGTATTTGGTTACATAATAATAATATTTTAATTTGAGCTTGTTCCTCAACAGCACACATCTTCCTTGCTCATTAAAATTAACAAGCTGCTTTCTCTGGGAAAGACAATGCCAACACCTGTGTTTCAGAAAGAAGGTGACAAGAAAACAAGGATGACATGACGGTTCAGGAATGCTCAAAGACCTTCCTCGCCTTAATGCAATGCAGAGAACAATTTTGCACAGCTCCTTAGCTGGAGCAGTTGTCTCCCCTGGGCGCTACAGTCTCTAATTTCTATGACCCTGTGAATTTAGTGTACACACAATGTGTGACTGATGCTTCTACACAGAAAAAAACCACATTAATTTTTTATTCTCACCAACCACAAAACTAGGAAACTGCTCCCAAGATTGCATGAAAGTTCATCCCTGGAAAGACATTTGACTTTAGTGGGTGGATTTGATCACAGATTAGGTTTGAGAAGACAGGAGGGAAGGAGGCAGCAATGCGTTGGCTAAGAGTAATTACACATTTTCCCTTCAGAAGAGAGGAGATTGGTGGGATGCAAATGGAGGAGATAGGAAGGAAAGAGGGGCTATGGAATCCACAGATCAGACAGACTCATGATGATGAATACAACTGCTACCACATCCTGTGGTTTATAGCTGTGCTCTCCCTTTCCTTCTTTCCTTGGCCTTTTCTGCTGAGGCAGTGATGTTGGGCTGACAGAGATGGAAATCATTTCCCATCTGTGCCTAGAGATGTCATGGCAGTGGCAGTGGCTGCTCTTGGGGGAGGTTGGATGCAGCAGTCAGGGGGAGGAGAGTCTGGAGCACCTCCATGCCCCAGGTTCCAGCAGCATCCAGGCTGAGTACGCATTCCCTGCAGGCACAGGCATACACAAAGGGCACACCTACACACCACATGTTTACATACCTACATAAATCCTGGAAATTCAGGTTACAGGGACACAGAGAGCACACATGAACACAGCAGGCACCAATGCTGGCACAATGCAGTCCCTGGGATCACAGCCCCAGTTCAGTTGTTATTACTCACTCACTCACACAGAAAGATCTCTGGGACTCCCCTGTGTCTCCAGCCTCCTTTGGTCTTGACCTTAGAGGCTTACTGAACTCCCTTGCTCCCAGGCCACGTCACCTACTCCCTGGCTGGTCCAGCTCCAGTTTCACTGGTGACCACAGACTCTGACCACTGCACCACTGACACAGGGATCCCATTCCAGTGTGGAATTCCAGCCATTCCCATGGCTCCTGGTCCTGTTCCAGTTGCTGCACTTGGAGCTGTCCCCGTATACAAGTAGAGAGTCTCTCACACAGGAAAAAGGGGTTTAAATGAGGTCTGAAATGGTGTTTATTGAGAAGACAGGACAGATATCATTCATGAGGCACAGTGCATGGCCAAGAAAGCATAAGTGTCCAGCAACCTGTTTACACTTGAGCAGCCACTTTATCCCCTTATCCCTCTATTTTCCAACATTTGTTCCTCCCTAATCCTTGCTAATGCTTTCCTTTCCCTGCCTTTGCCTACCCCCCTCACCACCCCTTGATAAGGCTTGCACAATCCAAAGATGTTGTTCCCGTGCATGCCCATGCTGAGACTCTCCTCAATAAATGAGAAAACCAGAGAGCTGCTGCCCATAGCTGGAATGCCACTCTACAGAGCCAAAACTCCTTTTGGACAGCCCTGGCAATTGTTTGTTCCTCTGACTGGGGTACTGGGGCTCCCCCATATTCCTTGTGCCTCCTGTGGCTGTGGAGACGAGCTTTTTGCCATGGAACAGTTACAAGGAGGGGATGGAAGAAGGCAAGAATGGACTGTCCTAGCATGGTGGTTCTGCATTGCTCAAGGGTCACCATAATGGCAAATCCAAGAGGAAGTACAAAGAACCAAAACCACAAAAAAACAACCAAACAAAAACAACAACAACAAAAACCATGCTTGCACACTTCTAAAATGTTTTCATTAATCATAAGGGCTTTAGGGAAGAGTCTGACTGTCCCAGCCTGTTCAGCCTCCACACTCCTGTTTGGAGATGACAAGAACTGTCATCCTTCAGTGTTGTGTAGCCTTTGTGCAAACGTACTTCCTCCCAGCACTTGACAGTGTGCTGAGAGAGGTGAGTGGAGAAAATTAATCATGAAAATGGGTGGAATGGGAAACCCAGGTGTAAAGAGGACACTGTGAGCACAGCTGAAGTTTGGGGACTCCTGTATTTTGTTTAAAACTGGAGCCTACAGCTCTTCCCTTGTATGCTGCAGCAAGCCAAAGTTAACATTTGGGTTGACTAAGGCTCATTTTTCACACTAGCTTAGGACAAATTTTCAGGATGTTTAGATATTAAACTTGCACTGAAAAAAACACCTTAAAAAGCTGTCTCAGTCTTCTTCGTTGCATGAGAAGAGATTTGGCCACCAGTTAAATTCTGCCTCATTTCATCCATGTGGGATTTCTTTGCTGAGCTGTGAGACATGGGCAAGACAACAAGGAGCGGAAAAAGGGATCAGCAGCCTGCTGGGTCACATCTGTTGGTTTTCACTCCACAACCAAACATCTACTGTCCTGCCAACATCTTCTCCCTTAAAGCAATACTAGAAGAATTGTGAAGATATGCTTACTGAATTATAATAAAAATTAACTGTTTCAAGTAAATCCAATCTGTGCATAGGATGGATTTAGCAATGTAGGGTTCAGCAATGTTATGCCTCATAAAAAATGTAAATATTAGGGTAATGCTCAGGTTAATCAACTTCAGCCTGATTGGATTTTGGAGCTGATCTGCTGATCTTTCCCATTGGAATATTTTCTCTTAGTTTCCAGATTCCTCCATCCACCTCAGATAACACTGAAGGTCTGAAAATCCCCTATAAGCCTGGTTTCCAAACGTTTATGATAGAATTAAGAGTGGTACCAAATCCAAGATGAAGTTTTTAAGGATTTGGGACTACTTGGGAGCTGATACTTGTTTACAGATCTCTCTACCTAATAGTAGAGTAGAGAGGCTTGGGACTGCCTGTGGCTTCCAGACTCAAAGGTACCGTGCAAGTTTAGAGTTTAATGGAAGATTACTGCAATGAATACAGTCCCATGGATATTTCAAATCAGCATTTTCTAACAAAACTCAGTTCTACTAATGGCATCATCTTTATTGTCTTCTAATTTAAAACACTGAGCCATATCCTTCTGAAGTTTCTGTTATGGTATGGAAAGACCAAAGTCACCAACGACTATGAAAATTAGAAAATCTTCTAGGGTATTGTGAATCCTCTAGGAACAGGAAGATCTTTGGTGTCTAATGTGAGATCCACCAGACCTCTTTTCAATCTAGACATATCAGGCAATCTTAGTTTCTATTCTGGGGCAACTTCAGTTTCCATTGCCCTATAAAGACTACATTACACTCAAAGCCTGTTTTCACAGTGATGTTTTGTCATCATCTCATGACTGATAACAAGGCACAGACAGACCAAGATTTTCCCTCCCTCACATTGGTACCTGTTCTTGGGACTTATCTTCCTCTTCCATTCCTTTGATTTTCTTGGTTTACGCATGTTTATGGCTTATGGAAAACAGGAAATAGAAAGGGGAACAAGACTGATTGTCAAAAGTTAAAGATAAACTACTGAGAGGAAAAAAAAACCAAAATCAACCAATTATTTATTAGAATAGAGATCTGGGACTTTCAGGGGTTTTTTGCATCTTTGAGGAAAAATTCCAAAGAGGCTTCTGCTCTGGTGTCTGGCTTCATGTAGGTCAAAGGATCCTACTTAGCAAGGGGAAAGAGGTAGTTACTGTGCCCTTTGGCAAGGACCTGATGGGCTGCCTTTTCTTGACAGCTAAACAACGGAGTGGATGGACACGGAAAAGTTATATAGATTTGCTGTCATATAAATGTAGTTTGCACAAAGTGAAGAATTCAGCAAGTGTAGTAGTGCTTTACCTTGGCCTCAAGGGAGAAGATGAAACAAGCATTAACACCTGCATTTAATGCCCCAGTTGAGGAAGATGGACAGACTATAGCCCTCCAGGCCAGCAAGGCTGGTGTTGGAAGCTGTACAGTATGGAATAAAGGATGTGTGGCAGCACAAGGTAGCACAGGTCCAGAGTTCTGTTTTTCTCCTGTCCCATGTCCCCAATAGAGGTTTATTCCATGATGCAAAGAGTGCAGATCACTTCCATACAGCCAAGATTTTCCAGTGCTCTTTAAATGAATACAGATGTCCCAAGTGTCCACAAAGAATCCTTCTCTCAGAACACTCCTGTTTTTCTCTTCCCTTTTTGTTTCTAACGTAGTCTGAATGAAGCACAACCCTCTGTGTTCCCTTCTTTAAACCTTTTCTCAACCAAGTCTTTGGCAGTATCTCACAACCATTAAAAAAGTTCCCAACATCATCACCCTCCTCCTCTTCACCGAGTGTGTTATGTCCCATGGTACAGACCAAAAAGTGTTTTATTCAAAGCTATACAGAAAAGTTGCAAGATGCAGATGCAGAGCCAGAGGTTGTCCTTGGGATCTTCTTTCATCCGATGTGATGTATTTTGGAAGAACTGTATTAGGTTGTGTGATTAAAAGCTCATGTACACACACACAGAGGCAGAAAGACAAGTCATGGAACCATAATATCCCAGCCAGAGACACAAGATTCCAAACTGGGCTGGGGCTGTTCCAGGAGAGCTTCAGCTTCATGGGTGGGAAGTAACACCCCAGGGGAAACAGTTCCCCAGCTCACCTCACACATGGGAGAGGCATCCCTGCCTAGGCATGGGACACACAATAGGATGAGGAGAAGAGCAGCTGGGGATTCCCAGACCTGGTACAGGATAGGCTGGGGGAAAGACCAAAGACAGGGAAAGGGAAGGCTATAACTGGTTTAGAGAGGAACAAAGGTGGGAAAATAGAGAGAAAAGGGAACTGAGTGGCCAGTCCCAAGTAAATAGGTTGCCAGTTGGAGTGCTTTTATGCAGGACATGATCCCGAGCAATGAGACCAGGGGAAGAGGTTTTTAGGGAGCTGTTAGCAAGGAGATGGAGTTGCCTTATTTTACAAGATCTTTCTTTTGGTAATTGCTTCACACCTTGCTCTGGCACAGCACAAGTGAGGTGCTATTCTCACCCCAAAGCAGCACTAATGAGTGGTGAAGACTGGAATGCATTTTACTTTTCCATTCTACATTCCTTTTGTGTGTTTGTAGGGACACTATTAACAGAACAACAGACTGAGGAGTTCACCCTCTGAATCCCTTAGACTCTCTTGTAAATCTGGCACTAAAATCTCACTGAGAGCAAAATCCAAAGGGAATAATTTGTATTAAAATCAGACAGATACAGACCCTAAAACAATTTGATCATATAAGAAACCTTCAGTCTTGAATTAACTTCAATTCAGTTCTGAATTCGCTAGTTAGAGGTGTAAGAGCTTACAAAATGCTTATCATGCATGCAAGTCCCCATAAACCAGCAAAATACATAAATCCTGTCTGTGCTAATTATTTGGAAAATGTCAACTAGAGCTGTTACATACACACAAGGGTCTGGGTTATGACCCTGAGGAACTGATAGATATAGCCAAGGGATGATTGGAATTTTCTGTTGGCTATAATTTCTTTGGGATTGCTTTTACTGTGTTTGGCTCCTGCCTGGATTAAAACCATGATTTCTGAAACTGGAAGCCTTCCAATCTTGTGCTTGCCACTACACCGATCTCCTTGTGAGGTTCACACCAAAGATCAGATGCAGTGAACGGGAGCTTTGTGTGTTCAGAGTCACAGGGACATAGAGAAGACCCACTGGGCTGAGCCTTCTGCCTTGGATTACTGCAGGTTTCTTCTCAGATGCCAGATGTTTTCATGTACGTCTGCACTTCACTGAATGCCTGTGCTCTGCACAGAAAGACCTGAAATAAGATTGCTAGGCAGCAAACCTGTACTCACCAGTATGATTTTTCTTATTTGGATAGTTTCTAAGTATTTGAAATTGCTTTAAGAAGCCATCTTCCTGTTGCCCAGATCTCAAGCCTAGTTTCATATCAGATCTGCTCCTGAAGCAAGCTGATTTATACCACTCTGTTCTCATGCATGGTGAAGTGACTCCTTGAATTGAACAGTTCCAGACAAATTATAATGCAATGAAATAGAAGTATATTTGAGGTCTGTAGGCAGTTTTATGCCACTCAAAATATCACCCTTCTTCCTACAGTGATGTGTGCAAGTCCCACTGAAAGACAGCACTTCCCAGTTTATCTCACTGGCATTTGCTTTGTGGGTTTCAAATCATGATCAGAGTAAATCCTGCTTGTGTAGGAAAAGTTGTTCTGCCTCTGAGGAACAAAATTCAGTTTTGAGCACGTGTCCATCCTTACACTGGCAACCTTCCTCTGTATGCACACTAAACTCCTCAAGGAAATTGAGACCCTCAGCTCTCACTGGAGGGCACAGGGAATGAAAATGGTTTGGTATTTACTTGGAGTATTGTAGGATGAAGCCTCATTTCATGCTTGTATATTAAAAGGCCTTAGAGTATTTATTTTTGCATTAAGTGATTCTTTCCTCAAACAACTGGTAGCAATATGTCTCCCTTAGGGTGGAAGTCTGTTCTGATGATCTATCTAACGTTTCTCTGTAGCAGCTGGTCTTCCCAAAATATCACATTGGATTGATAACCTTCAAGGAAGGATTGCACTGCATGTGATGACTGCTTCGTATTTTGTCATGACAGTGAGAATTGTTTTAAGTCTCCTACTTTTTCATCATCTATAGGACCTACAAGGAGGTAGGTGGCACTTATGTGTCACCTGCACTGGTGGCTCAGGCAACTCTCCCACCAAATCTTGTGTCTTTGGTACCTTTGGTAATAATCTTGGGGCTCAGAAGGAGGCAAGCAGATTAATAGGCACGAGAAAGAGAGATATCCATGCTATCGCTCAATGCATGCATGGCTTAAAAGCTGCAGGAACTTTGTAAATATTTCTCTTAGAAAAAGAGCTGTTTTAATTTTGTAAGCTCTGAGTTCTTCCACGGTCATTACCCATTATAGAGAAATCAGTACTCCTGAGCCAGTTTTTAGAAGGGCTTGTCTTTCTTGGTAACACTAATTGAAACTGATGTACATGTGGGGTCATAGATCATCCTTTGGGGGTGGAAGACAAAGGTCTTCCATTATCCCAAATCTTATCTATCATGGAATTTAATTAGGAAAAAAAAATCATACACAAGCTGAAGAGGGTTTTTCCTAAGCCCTCTGAAGTCGATGAATGAGGTCCCTCCCTTCCCAGCCTCAGTGACTGGATCATGTGCACCCACTGCTCAAAGGTTACAGACATTGCTGCTGATCTGGTGCTGAAAGGTCTCAAATCAGGGCCAGAGAAATCATTGTCTTAGTTTATAGGTGAACTTGTGACAGCAATGTGGTTTCCATCTTGCAGACTTACAGTGTTCATGTCCACGTTTTTAATCACTATGCAAATTCCCTGTTCCCTTCATTAGGCACATATGTCCCACACAGCTCACATGTACGTATTTCAAAATATACAAAATGCCTCTAGTCCTAAGTCCAATTTTATTACATTCTTAGAAGTTTATTTTTAGAGTTAGCAGGATGGACAAATTCCACTCCTGCCTAAGTAGTGCATGACCTTTAGCTTTCCTTTAAATCAGGCTTCTCCATCTGTGTGATCTTTACAAATCAAAATACCACTCAATTAAATCTAATCTTCCCCTTGCTGCTCTTGCCAGAGTTTCCTCCAGTGCTGCTTTGGGACCAGCTGACTCCGTGTGGACCAGGTTCCTGTGTGAAAAGGAAAAGGCACATGGAGTGAGGAGGAAATTTCTCACTTGTCATTTAAGTTGGTGAGCCACACTGCTCATACATACCAACACTGGAGCGTTAAGGTACTCCAACTGCAGTGTAATTTTACTAATATAAAATGCAAACTGTATTAGATTCATTATTAAGATGATCCTCATGCTCCTTCCTATTGGAAGTAGGCAACTGTTACCAACTCTCTCCATGTCCTCCAGCAACAGAGTCACTTAAATCTCCTCTTCCCTGCTTCCTTCAAAGATCTTCCAGGTCTCTGAATTCCCGCTAAGCAAATGCATGCTTTGATACTGAAGTAATGAGCATTATGGAAGAAAAATATCCGTATGTGTACATATGTGCAGCTCATATCTCTGTATATCTGTTCATGATTCAATCTCCAGCCATCCCATCTAGAACTTATGGGTTGTTTCAATACTGAAAATTTCATACTAGGTAGCAACAGAGCCCAGACCAAGTTTATGAGTCATTCCCTTCCTTCAAACAACATAGATTAACTGTTTTAAAATAACACAGCGAATTTCTGATCAACAGCTACAACTTGATGCAAGAATCTGAACAACTGTGTGACAGACTTTCATGCCAAAGCTCCCCAAACCAAGTTTAATATGTTTTATGCTCTCTTTTAATCCAAGTTCAGTAACCTGTTTCTTGAACTCGTGTTATACACAAAGGAAAAGTACTGTATGGATTTTAAAACCATGGTATACATTCAGATAACTAGAAACAATGTCTGAACTAGCCTAGATGTAGTTCTCCCTGGACACCTTAAAGCACATCCTAGAAATGTGTCCATGTTTGTTTCCAAGAAGAAAACTGTGGTGCAGCCCCTTGTCTTAATTGCTGTAGCAATTGTAGCAAAGCATCTTGGAGATAGTTCTTTGGAGTTGCAAACCATTGTCACTGTGTGAAGGAGAATGTCCTGGATCACTCCCCACACCCTAGTGACATATCCTTTTCTGCAAAAGGAGGGTAGGAGCACCGCTGTTTTATTCTAAGTAATCCCTGATGAGCAGTACAAATTCTATACAACAGGACACACAGCAATCTGGTCTCCTCATGTCTGCACCTTGGGAACAGCAGGTGGATAGAATAGTGTTGTAAACTGTGAGCACTGACTCACTCCATCGTTAACCTCAGACATCCGGGGTGGTTTCTGAGCTTCTTAGCCAATGTGTAAACAAAGTTCCGCCAGGTGTCTTGAGTGAAACTAGATAAAGCATCATCCTGAGCTCTGTTGAGTGAGGAGCTAGAATCTACTTTAGAGGGTTGTGATCATGTTTCTCTTCTGACAATAAGATTAAAAGGGAGTCTGGGAAATAGGTGACAGTGACATCACAGTGGAGCAGGAAAACAGACATGCATTAAAGGACAGGAACAGTGACAAAGAGTCATTCTCTGATAGCAGCCAACAGCTAGAGCCACGGACAAGGGATTTTTTTAGGGAGCAAAAGGTTTCATTCAGTAAAGTGCTAATCTGCTTCATTCTTTCACCCTTGATGGATAAAGTTATTGTCTGAAGGTGAAGTGGATTATTCCATATGTGGAAATTGGATTATGGCTGAAGGAAATGGAGCACTCTGCTCTTTCAGCTCATTAAACAGAGGATTAAGCTTTACCTTCCTGCAGGTCTGCTTGGTCCAGGTGCTGGAGGCACAGGCTGCGAGCAATGCCCACTGATGTGGTTCAGGGCGCAGGTCAGAGTACCTGGCAATTCCTCTGCTGCTGTAGATGTGAAAGAGGATCAGGATGTGACAACTGTCCAGGGAAAATCTCTCTCCTTTGTGTCTGACTAAACCTTCAGCGTTTGTTTTCTTAACCTTCTACTTCTTTACTTAAGCAAGATGCATTATATCTTCTTCCTGTGCCATCTTTTGACCAAGTATTGGAGGTGGCTTAGGTTTTATTTGAAGAATCCAGCTGATACAGCTGAACAATGTGATCACTGGATCTGGCTTAGGCCCTTGTGAGCCTTTGTCATTGCTGATGTTCATACTTACGACAACAAGGATCTCCTGTTACCAGCTGAGAAACAGGTCTCTGAGACCGTGTCCTCTCCGGGCTGAAGACAGGTCCTGTCAGGACCTTTCTGTCTCATCTCCAGCTCAGTTCCAAATGTATTACAAAGCTGCACTATTAGAAATGGTATGAGAATCCTGTAATGGGAACCTTGTGCACTTCCTCCTTCCCTTTTCATTGGCACTGGTGTGATTGAAGGCTGTCTTTCCAGCTCAATTCACACTGAAGTGATAGATGACATTTCAGTCATTTCAGTTATGTATGGGAAGCAAATTCAAAATACATGTCTCTAGGACCAAAGAAAAAGCAGTATTTGATACTGAGGGAGAGTCGGTGACCGCTGCCATATCTCATATGCTATATGGACAGCAAAGGAGACTAAGAGACCCCACACAGCCGAGCAATGAGAAAGGGCATGTCCTTCATAATAACCCAATAAGGTCTCATAGGTCTTATTTGGAGAGCCTATTTCGCTAATATACCTTCTGCAAAGATGAAATTTCTGGTGATTCCCTTCCCTTCCCTTCCCTTCCCTTCCCTTCCCTTCCCTTCCCTTCCCTCTTTCACAGATGTACCCAGCAGCACAGGCAACTGTGGATTTTGATGATTTTCTTCCCTTTCCAACATAAGTGAAACAGAAAATTCACTAGTGAAAGAGCACTACTGGCAGCTATAAATTAGATCCTGAAAAGTCAAATTCTTGCTGTTTATCAGTGAATATGGTTCCTGTTGCACATGAGGCTTTTCAGAGACAGAGGCTGCAGAAAACAATGTCAAGGCAGTGTGATCCTTTTCCTAGGCTGGGTGTCAGTGATAGATGTGGAGTGGTAGGGTTGTACCACCCATTTATTTTCCAGTGTTTTAAGGCTGTAACTCACCATAAAAATGCAGTTTTTGTCTGTCCTCTCTTCTTATAAAATATAAGTGATCTTCTAGTCCAAATTTGGCAAGTGCATTCTATAGGCATAAAAGGTTACAAGTAAGAAGTGATTTGGTAAAAGATGATAATCAAAACCTTTGGAATCAGCTTTCAGGCAAACATTCTTGAATGTAACCTTAACCATTGCACCTATTTAAAAAAAAAAAAAACCAACCCTAAACTAAACTCTTGTTTGGGTAAAAGATTTCCTTGTCATCTAATTTTGTTCTGCTCACATCTGATCCCCAAGGGGACTCCCTTCTAATGTAATGATGATGAGCCATAGCATTCTTCGCCTGGAAATTACCTGTGATTGCTATGGTTTTGTTCTGTGATAGTGGCTCTGTCTAACCCTTACAGAGAGAGCAGCCAGAGAATGGCTTCTGTGCTCTTCACCCCACCTGGTGGGGCCCAGTGACATGTAAACATCACTGTCTGTTCTGGGGTTCAGGGGGACAGGTGTGCTTGGACACACTAACAGTGTCTAGGAGACACCAAGGTGTTTAGACACTTCAGGTACCCATTGCTGCCTGTGGGATGCACTCACCTTGCTCATGGATAACTCTTGCTCCTGAGATGGACTTGGAGAAGTTCATGGAGACCGAATGGTAGAACAGATATAGGGGTGCAAAAATGCGACTTTACATATCTACTTTGTTAGTCAGTAGAAATACTAGCAAATCAGAAAAGAACAAGCCATTCTTCCTATGCCTGGATGTTTCTAACACTGCCTACTCACACTGCCTTCCCAAAATAAGAAACACCTTCTCCTTTGCTTCACCATTTGTACAGACCATGGCACAGCAGCAAGGTGCAGAGATGCACAACTTTTTCTGACCTCCTCTGACTCATCTTCTGCCCTCAGCATGAATTATTACTGTTTTCATGCCAAAGTTTGCAGGGTTACTGATGCCCCAACTGTACAACACACAAAACTTGGACTTCCATTGCAACAACACACAGAGGAGACACTACAGGCACTGCAAAGTATTATCAACAGAACTCATTAACAAATAACCAAGCAGAAGGATTTATTGGACATAAATTCTGAAACCAATTATATCTCCTTTGGGGCCTGGGTAATGAAAAGTCTCCTGTGTGTACTTTCAAAGCACTATAAATCTGATGTATTCTTCAGTGTCCTCACCTAGAAAATGGGTCTAGTGTTGTAGACTGCAGCAAGCTGGATGCACCGGTTATTGCCACCCAGCTGTTCTGAACTGGCAGCAAAACAAAGAATTCTATTTAGGATCTGCACACTTTTTAGTATTTGGGGTTTTTTAGTTGTATTTTGATTTTTGGTGTGGCTTTTGTTGACTTGCCTTTGGTAGAGCAGGGGTGTTTGGCTGCTTAAAATAAAATAATGGCTACTTCCTGAATGACCTATTTTGAGATGTATTTGATGTAATTTCTATTGTCGTTGCACATTCTAGGATGTGTGCAAATTTCTCTCCATGAGTAAATACTCCTGTGGTGCTGGGTTTTGATAAGTTTTGATAAGTTATTGTTATTATCCCAATGGTTTGTTCCTGTTACCTGTAAGGGTCTCCCATTTTTATACTGGAGTAGCTCTGAAGCAGTATTTTAAAAGGTTCCTACCTGAATTTATCATCAACTTCTTTCCCTCAGTCTCTGGTGTTTCCACAGCCGACCTGCAGACACGAGTTCCTGGATCCAAGCTGGCTTTTTTTTTTTTCCTCTGGGATTTTGTTTTTCCAGCTTTTTCGCTGCTGCTTTCCAGCTTAACTCTGCTTCTTCCACTTATACCGCTGATTTCTTCCTTCAGAGAGGTCCTGACCTGACACTAGCAGGTGTTTTACCTCACATGAGAGGCACCATTTGTAAGGGTTTTGTCTTCTTTCCTTCTCTGCCAAGGTCAGGATGAATAACATGGGAAACAATGTCGAGTTTGGACTTGGAATATTTATTATATCTTATCTATTTACAGTATTTACAAGCTCACAAGGTGTGAGCTTAACTAGCAAGCTGGGGAAATGATGTAAAATGGGGAGCTTCTAATAATTTCCAAAGTTGTTTAAGAAATAAGTACCCAACACCAAGGTGACACCTACATTATTTATGTTTCTGGCTCAATAATGACCACCCAAGGCCTGCAATGCGGACCTTTTTCACCCAGTTACAGGAAACCATCCAAACCCATGAAGAAGAAGGACAAAGACAACACCCCAAATCTTCCATCTTGACTCATATGTATTACTATACGCTAAAATCCCAAACTCTAAGTTTCTAAGATTCCAACAGTTACCCCCCTGACTGTTTAGTCCTACCCTAAGTCTTCCCCTCCCTTGCCAGGCTGCCGATCACCCCTACACACCCCTGTTGCTTTATTCACCTGATGCCAATCCCCCCAGGCCTCTTCCCCTATTTCCAGGCTGTTCTCTGTCAATCCTAAGCCCCGCCTGTGTTTTCCCCTTTTCCTCAACACCCCATTGGTGCACGTGACCCTTTCCACGCCCCTCACCTTCCTGATTGGCTGTCAGACAGCAAGTGCCTCCTCACTCCCCTCCCTGTTGTGTCCCTGATTGGTTGGAAAAATGTAACCTCCCCTTTTTCCTCTCACAGCTAAAAGGGAATGTGAGGGCGGGCTTTTTTGGTTTTGGCTGTAACATGCCTTGGGAAATAAACCTCTGAGAAGCACGTGGGAAACCCTCTCTCTGTCCTTTGCTCCCATCCAAGGCGCACCACACCTGAGAGCCACAGAGAGCAGGCAGCTCTGCCCAGCACCACCATCCCAGCTGGAGGAATGGTGAGCAGGGGAGTGGCCACTCCAGGTATGGGGCTGGGGTGTGTGAACGAGCCGGTGTGGGCCCGATATTTTTGAGCCTGACAAATGCTAGTTCTTCCCAAGGGAAACTTCAGCAGTTTTTCCCTTTCCCAAACAACTTTGTGCAGATAACTATTTTTTCTCAAGGCAATGTTTTGCTGGTTTTCTGTATGGGGAATAAAACCCGGGTCTCCTGCGTGATAGACAGGAATCTTAACCACTACACTACCTTGAGAAAAGATAGTTATTTACACAGAGTTGTTTGGGAAAGGGAAAACTTGAAAAGTTTCCCTTGGGAAGAACTAGCAATTCTCAGGCTCAAAAATATTGGGCCTGCACTGGCCTGTAGCATCACACTCCTTCCTCATAGCTGTACTTGTAGAGAGATAGGAGGACAAAATCTTCAATATATGTAAGACTTCATCTTAAAGGACCTGAATCTAAAATGATTGTAAACTTAAATTTCAAGAAGTTCTATATGTCAATCCCTTTGTGGAAAAAAAAAAAAAAAGTAGGAATAGTGAAGAGAATATGTTTAATTATTATAATAATTACAAGACTAGGTGTATTTATATCACATGTACCTAGTAGCCTGAATAATTATACAGATGGTGAGGGGAATGGCTGAGAAACTGCCAGTGTCTGCTACTAAATCCAGAAACCAAGCTAAACCTAATGGCCAGGGTATTTGTGCAGGTAGGTAATCCTGCTTGGTGGTTTTAACTGACCTGGGGCAGTGAGCAAGAAAGCAGTAGCTCTTTGTGGTCCCATCCTTAATCCTGAAATTACCTCCTTTGTGGCCTCACTATGTTGCCATCTTTCTTGATAGTAGCATTTGAGACTAAAGGCCTTATTGCTCTTCAACATGTTTATGCATCCTACATTTGCTGTGCCATGCCTGAGGTAAACCATACAACTCGTAGGGCATGCTCTAGCTCAGCCTTGTTTGCAGATGGAGTTTTGAGCAGTGCTCTTTGCTACTTGAAGCTGTCATCCAAATTTTAATTGCTCTCTCAACTACTAAAGTGACAGACTGACATTTTTTCTATAGGATCTACTCTGTTGGTGCGGACAGTCAGCAAGGTGGATTTCTGGACTACAATGATGAAAGAGGATAATAGAGCTGAGGAATTACTGGGAAATTCTGAGGTGCTTAGCTCGCATCTGTCTCAAGCTGCTGCTGCAGTCTTGGGGTGAAGGAAATGAACTCAGAAAATTGGAAACACCATGTAATTAGATTGCATGAAAAAGAATTGGTATGGAAGACTCTGAACTAGGAAGTGAGCAGCCATCACTGCTCTACTTTTTGGTACTGGGTAGTACTAACCAGATAATTAACAGTGGAGGGTGTTTCTTGACTTCTGCTGCAGTGGTGTGCTCTGCCTCAAGCCCCAGAGCTGGGCACCACAGGGAAGAAGAGAGAGACATCTGCCAAGCTTTGGGCTGCAAGCTGTAGGTACCAGTCATGAATTAGTTCCTGTACCTGGCAGCAAAGTGCAATGGGAAGAGCAGCAAAAAGGCACAAAGCCAACAGGAAATGGAAATGGGAGGTTGGCACACTTGACTGATGTGTGAGATTTGCTAGACAGAGAGAAACAAGCTTTGGGATGCTGTATCTTTTGACAGGAGCATGGAAGGATTGGATACATGCAACCAGAGCCAGAGGGGAAGGTTTTTACTTCAACTTTCTGACCAGGACTACAAAGAAAGGGGAGGGGGAAGAAGATGACAAAGGTTTGCTCACAAGAAGAAAGAACAGAAATAGCACCTATCATAGGGAAGAGAAGTTCTGACTAAAACTCAAACTACTGAAGCTATCAAGGAATCCCACCCTGGAGTAATTCACCTCCTAACTGTGCTGAGTAAAATGATTGCAAGATCTGAAACCACTTCTGGCACAGAATAGCAATGGGTTCAATCAAGTATATTCATCCTGCTGCCACTATGATGCCAGCTGGATGTAAGAACTAGAAGGAAACTAAGCCCCTAGAGGAAAAAGTGTCTGTTAGTTCCTGCTGAGGGCAGAGGGGGCTTTAATTTCATTCCTTCCTTCCTTCCTTCTCAGATCCTTGGAAATACGAGGCTGAAACCTGTTCTCAAGTCTCAAATAGAGTGCTTTGACTGTTTTTTTCCCAGGAGAGGCAGTGCCTCTCCTGTAGCACAAGAGAAGCATTCATGATGATTTCGTTGAAAACATCTATTTGCTGCTGATGGGCTGTTGCTGGTGAGGGCGTATCTTTATATTAATCAAACCTGGGAAGAAGTAAGGGTCCACGCCCCTCTCCAAGTACATCTTATTTCTATGGAAACATTTGCTGTTCTGCAAGTATTGTTTTCTTCTCTGGTCTGCTGTGTTCTGCTCCTTTCTCCACCTCCTTTTTCAGGAAGCACTTATTCATACTCTTTTTCCAATTAATTTCCCTACCCCTCTCTCTTGCCTCAGTTTCTGTCTTCTTTCAGTTTACTTCCATTTTCTCCCAATCTGCCTTTTTGTCTCTTGCCTTGGTTTGCTGTCCTTCTCCCTCTGTCATCTCACTTTGATCTTCCATCTCTCTTTATCAACTTTGTCTTCTGCACAATCCTCTTCACTGCTTCCTTCCTTGTTCACTGTTCCCAGCCTCCCCTGGTGCAGATCACTGTCTGCTGCTGCAGCTTCTCTGGTGGCTTGAAACACATCTGACCTCTCCCCACAGGAACCAGAGATTGTAGTTTGGTACAAGAGACATCTTAAGACTTAGATGTTTCACTTGTGACAGCATTCACTTCAATTGCCTCTGGAGACTTGTCTCTCTGGGTCACTTAAGATGTCACCAGAGGTATCCAGTTAACTACTGCAGTTCTTGTCTTATCTATAGCTTCAGATTTTTCATCCTGTTCTCTCTTTCCCTGTGAGTTGTGGGTGGGACCAACCTACTTCCTTCTACACCTGGATCATCAGGAGGAAAAGGAGACATCTGAAAGGAGTTTCATTCTGCCTGGCTCTCTGTGAAGACACTCACCTGAAAGGGGCATGCTGCAGAAGAAGATCTGGGCATGGCAAAGAGCCTTCCTGAGCAGCAGGTGTCTTGGAAAACAGATATTTTCACAGTGTGGTCTTAAATGAAGGGCATGCACAGACAGAGAGCTCTGGGGAAAAGTCTCTGCAGGAGACCAAGTGGTACAACATTGATAGAAAGCCACTGAGGCAGTGAATTTACTAGATTGGAGGAAAACTGACAAAATTACAACTCATTTTGTCTCTAAGGCATCCCTTGGCCCACTGCCTCTCCAGGTGAGCCTCATCTGCCTTTCTCAGCTACAATCAGAATGGTTTGGGTTGGAAGGAAACTTAAAGATCAGCTACTTCCAAACTCTTTGCTAAGGGCAAGAACACAGTCCACTACACCAGGTTATTCAGATCCCTATCCAGCTTGGTCTTAAACACTTCCAGGGATGCCCACTTCTCTGGACAACCTAATCCAGTGTCTCACCAGCCTCACAGTAAACAAATTTTTTCCTAACATATAATCTAAATCTCCCCTTTTTAAGTTTAAAACTGTTTCTCCTTGTCATGTCTCTTATCTGCCCATGTAAAGGGTTCCTCTCCATCTTTTTCAGTAGTTTCCTTTAGGTACTGGCAAGGTACCATAAGGTCTCCCTTGATCCTTCTCCAGGCTGTATAACCCCAACTCTCTCAGCCTGTCTTCTTGGGGAGGTGCTGCAGCCCTCCTCTGGACCTGCTCTAACAGGTCCATGTCTTGTGTTGAGGACACAAGAGCAGGTCCAGAGGAAGGTCTCACAAGAGCAGAGGGGCAGAATCCCCTTCCTTGACCTGCTGCCCATGGTGCTTTGGATGCAGCCCAGGATGTGGTTGGCTTTCTGGACTGCCAGCACACTTTGCCAGGTCCTGTCCAGCTTTTCATCCAAAAAGAACCCCAAAACCCCTCTGTAGGACTGCGCTCAATGAGTTCTCCTCCCAGGCTGTACTTGTGTCTGGGATTCCCCCAAAAAAGTTGCAGCACTTTGCACTTGGACTTGTTGAACTCCACGAGGTTCTTGTGGGCCCACATCTCAAGTTTGTCCAGGTGTGTCTGGATGGCATCCCATCCTTCTGTTGTGTGCCAGCTGCCCTGCTCAGCTTGATGTCATTTGCAAATTTGCTGAAGGTTCACTCTATTTCCCTTTCTGTATCACTGGTGAAGGCATCAAAGGAAAGGAAGGGTCCCAAGACACAGCCTGAGGGACACCACTCATCACCAGACTACCTGGACTAGGAGCCACTGACCACAACTCTCTGGCTGCCTCCATCCAGACAATTCCTTATCCACATCAAATCCATGTCCCTCGTTTTGGAGATAATCATGTCATGCTGTGTCAAAGGCCTTACAGAACTCTAGGCAGATGGCATCAATCAGTCTTCCCTTGTTGCCTGCTGCAGTCACTCCGTCCTAGAATGTCACTAGATTGGTCAGGCATAATTTCCCCCCTTAGTGAAGAAATTTGATTTTTTTACCCCTTCAGATCTATGGACCAAGGCACAGGATGTTCTCCCTAAGCCTCATTAGTCTTCAGCTTTCTACTTCTTTAGAGCATAGCTTGACACTGAAAGCTCTTATCCTCAATTTTCAGTGTACCTCTGCGAGTGAAAGAAAATGTGGAAGTAGGGTCCCTGGGGATGCTCTGCTATTGGAAAGCAAGAGGAACCCTCACTCTTCTCAAAGGTTATGTCAAGACAGCAGGCAATTAAGAATAGTTATAAGAGAATTCCTTTTAATCTTAATAAAAGCAGAGGAATTCCCTGCAGAAAACTCCTGAGTTCCTCTTACTGACAATATATGTACCCAATATAAACCACACCAGACTCAGAAGACATCGTTTATTGTATAAAAGTTTACAGTTAAAGAAAAAAGAATGTGCTATATTTATAACTGAGTCTGTGCTCTTTTCCCTCTCTCTTGACTCCATTTAACATTCCCAGAGGATGTACTGAGACTAATGGGAAGTGTTCTGACTGGGCTAAAATGACAGTTCTAGCCCCTAAGATGCAGGATATTAAACAAGATAAAGCAAAGGATTGGTAGCCCAGATTACTGCAATATTGCTCTAACACATAAACAGCACAATAAAATATGATATAAACTCATCTAATCTGTCAACACAGGATGAGTAAGTAATGGAAAGTTGAAAGTTGTTTTAATTTGTCTCACATTAAAAATGTCTTCAAAATTGGTAATATGTTAAACTGATGACCACTTGTGAAAGCTGTTTTATTGGAAAAGCAATGCCTTTTCTGCCAGGGAAGTTGTACTGTCACAACTCCTC
The DNA here is from genome assembly GCA_013398615.1 of Brachypodius melanocephalos. Lineage (NCBI taxonomy): Eukaryota > Metazoa > Chordata > Aves > Passeriformes > Pycnonotidae > Brachypodius > Brachypodius melanocephalos. The sequence goes on from VZSR01001685.1 coordinate 49,457,845, forward strand.
CAGAATCAGCTCCAAGGGGGACTTTCCTAAGCAGAAATAGCCATGACAGTATTCATGACTGTCCCTGGATTTTTCCATCTGGCTGCATTCCTGGAGGCAGCCCTCGTCCTGCAAATCCCAGCAAGTAGTGGAAAGGTGCTCAACAACTTTCACTATGTTCAAGTTCTTTGTCCTGGAGCAAATCTCATGCCATTTCTTGTGAGGGTGTGGTGTGGCTGCAGCCTTAACACAGCACACTGGACAGGACCCAGGCAGAGCAGGGAAAAGGACACAGCCCCTCTTCCTCTGTGCTCTTTGCTCTCTCAGTTCCCCAACAGGGATGCCCTAAGTGATGCTCCATTTATTCCCATACATCAGCACTTCTTTCTGCCTCTTCCTGAGTTTCTTCTCCGTTTCAAAGTCACTTAAAGGACTTATCTCTAAAAGATGGGATCAGTTGTTCTACAAAAGGAAGGAAAAATTCCTGTACCTGGGGAAGAACAACCTCATGCACCAATGCATGGTCGACAACACCATGGAAACCACAGCTGGAAATCACCTGTGCACTACGGGAGGTCCTGGTGAGCACCAAGTTGAACGTGAGTCAGCAACGTGTGCTTGCAGCAGAGAGGACAATGGTGTCCTGGGCCTAATCAGGCAGAGCACTGCCAGCAGGATGAGGAATGTGACCCTTCTTTTCTACTCAGCACTGGTTGAGACATATCTGAAATGTTGTATCTGGAGCTGAGCTGCCAGACGTGCACGTATTCGAGAGAGAGTCCAACAAAGGGCCATGAAGATGATTAAAGCAATGCAGCATTTTTGGTATGCAGAAAGGCTGAGAGAATTTGGGCTATTCAGCCTGAAGAAGAAAAAGCTCGAAAGGATCTTATGAACACAGATAAATACCTGAGGGTAGGGTGCAAATCAGATTGAGCCAGATCTTTTTCCATGATGCCCATTGCTAGGACCAGAGGCAATGGGCAAAGAAAGAAACAGAGGAGGTTCCCTCTGACCACCAGGAAACTCTTCTTTACTGCAAGGCTATCTGAATTCTGACCGATTACTCAGACAGATTGTGTAGTTTTCTTCGTTGGAGATATTCAAGAGTCACCTGGACATGGTCCTCAGGAACTGGCTGTAGATGGCCCTGCCTAGGCAAGGTGTTTGGGCTGGAAGACCTCCTGAAGTCCCCTGCAACCTCAGCCTTTCTGTGGTTCTGTGATTTTGACTGTAAAAATGCATATGCTGCTCTATACTTTTTAAAGGAGAAAAAAGAAAAATGAAAAAAGATTCTTTAAGAATAGGCAGCAGCCTGAGATTCCCAGAAGCTGAGAATCAGCCTTCTTCCCCACACCATGCCTTTGAGGGATCTCTCCATGCTTTAGACATGATGAAACAATTCAATTTTCCTGGCCAGCCAGGCCTTGGCTCCTCTTCTGAGTCACAGACTTTGCAGCCCTGGTTCTGAGGAGTGGCAGGCTCTGCTCAGCAGCTCTGGGCTGACAGTGGGGAGCTGCCTGCTGGAAATACAAGCACGAGAATTGATTGCACATGTAGTGAAGAGAATAGCAAGTTTCTTCAACAGGAGTCAGGACTTTTTGAAGCAAAGCACCCTCTCAGCCTGTCCACGATGTTGCTGTAAGCTCAAATCAAGCTTCAGTCCATCCTACCTTATGAGGCACTTTTCGTGTGCTGGAGACAGTAGTGCTGGATGCTGGTGGTGGCAGCTGCAGCACAGCTGTGGTGGCAACAGGCACAGATTTGGGACATCCACATCTGCCCAGAGCAGAGATCATGTGTTGTTCTTTCTCAAGGGGTTCTCCCTGCAGTAACCCAGGGCAGCTGGTTACAAGAAGAGAGGCTTTTAGAGCTCAGTTTTCCAGGAAGGGATGACACAAAGTAAAAATGTCATGAAGACCACATGATATGTGAAGAAAAGCTTGAGGATAAGTAATGCTGTGAGAGAGCATTATGAACATCTGCTTTGAACAAGTCAGCAGCCCCAGCAGCTTTGCATTCAGCCCAGCTTCCTTTGAGAGGGGCTCCTCAGACCCTGGTCCCTGCCTTGTGCAGGAAACTGCCATAAACCTCTTGAATTTCTAGGTTAATGCTCAAGCTGAAGCAACAGAGTAGTGCAGGATTCCCAGGATTTACAGCCCAGAGTCGGTCACCTGTGTCAAGCCCTGCTTTTCTTGGAAAGTGCATTTCCCTGCTCCCTAAGGCAACTGGGGTGAAGGAGGATCCATATGGGCTTCACCATGGGTTCTCAGGTGAAACCTCTGGGAGAGTCCTCTGCCACCACCACACTTCCCTCAGCACCTGGACTCATGCTCACTGTCCTCCCACCTGCTCAGCTGGGCTGGGCTGTACCAGCATCCTTTGTTGCACAGCCCATGCCATACCACGTAGAGATTTTTGCTTTTTCATCCAAGAAATGACATTTGTTTACCAGCAAAACAACAAGCATTTATTGTCCTGCTCAGGAAGCATAAACAATGTATTTGTCTAATACCTGACTCTGGGAGGTGACCTTCTGAGCAAATTAACTTTTGTCTGTCAATTTGCACTGAATTTTCCACAATTTTTAGTCTGCTATCACTTCGTAGGCTGATGGAACCTTTAAGAAATACTGCAAAAGAGTGTATCCAATTTCTTTTTCCCAAGCAATTAATGAAAATTTTCAAAAAGTCACAGCAGCTGTTTTCAGGTGCCAGGATTAAAAACAAATTCTTTTCTTTTAACTACTGTCTGAGATATTTGTGGAAAGTATTAGTAAGCCTGAGTGACCACAGACATTTGTGGTTTTGTGAAAATTGACATTCATTTCAGTAAAAACAGAATAACCATTAAAAGAAATATTTTAAACCCATGGCATGTTTTCAAAACCCACAGAGGTCTCTGGATAAAGAAAATGGTTTTTAAAATGCCATATTTCAGTTGGAGGAGGGGGATTTCAAGAAGTTACAAACTTGAATATTTCTGGATCAGGAAGCTATGGAGATATGATCTCCAGCTGGCATAAACACACAGCAGAGCCAGCTGAGATCTTTGGAATTTTAATGTCCTCTGCTTGCCATGGGGGCAGGCTCAGCTCTGCCTGGGATTTAGTGTGAGCTTGGAGGGAAGGTTGTCCAGATCCTTGGTGGGAGCAGGGACAGATTCTCAGACCGGGTGGGTTGGGCTTTGCTTGTGCCCTGCCAGTGCTGAAGAGTTGCTTCACACTCTGTGGGAGGCCAAAAACAACAGCTCTGCCTTCTTGGAGATGGTTCTTTAATCTCCTTGCAGAAAAAGCTGAGTCTTGTTCTTTTGACTCAATTTGGAAGATTTAGGGTGATTTTTTTAATGTTGTTATTCAAAAGAAATGTTAAAAATTGTTACTTCAAGAGATATGGGAATTGTATTTCTATTTTCTTCTCTCCCCTTATGCCTTGATTTACACTGCACCAGCTAAGTGGCACATATTGCTCTTCATGCACACAGTGCAGTTTCACTATCTTCACTGTCTTCAGCAAGGCTACATCTGCTACAGTGAAAGGTGAATTTTTAGCCAGCAGTTTCCTGTCCTCACTTCTGAGAAGAGAAGTGTTTGGGGGTTTTCTTAATTTTCTCTCTCTCTCTTTTTTTTTTTTTTTTTTTTCTTTTCCTTCCCTTTCCCTGCCTTTTTCTTCTTAATTTTGTTTTACCTTCTTTTTTCTTTTCTTTTTTTTTTCTTTTTCTTTTTCCCTTTTCTTTTTCATTTTCATCTTAGCCATTTCATGGGTTAAATTATGTGGTCCCATTTACATCAGTGAGGTCAGGACGTTCCACCAGCCTGACTGCAACCCATATCACATGCTACAAGCCACTGTGTATATCTATCTGTTCTCCTCTTTCTCACTCCCCTGACTCACAATGGCTCATAAAAATTTTGATTTTAGATTAAATGCCAGATGGGTCATCTTTTATACAGGAGAACTAAAAATCACTTCAAACCCTGGACTTCCTCAGCAGTAGCAATGACGAACATGATGTTATCTTTAAGAAACGGCTTCAACAGGATATTATCAGCATTTTAAAGAGAAGAATAATATAAATGAAAGGAAAAGGAACACCACACACATAGATAAATATTCCCAAGAAGGCTGAATTTTCTACTGGATTGTCAGTTTTTAACTGGAATGTAAGACTGATGGATAAAAGTGCATGGGCAGCAAAACCAGGGCAGTTGGTTGCACTATGTCTGTCTAAGGAAGCAATATGTTCAAACCCCTTGTCATTGCCCTGCTTTGCCCAGGAATGTGTAGGTGCAACCCTGGCAGATGGTGCACAACCCTTTTTAACACTACTATACTAAGTGTGATGCCAGTAACTCATTCACATCCAGCATGTAACTCCCAGATATTTTCATCTTGGCCACATTTTACAAATATTTGTCTTATCCTGTGGTAAAGTCTCATTTATGCCTCCTTTCCATATGCTGGGCAGCAGGGTTTCATGGAAGGAAGTCCCCTGAAGTTCAGTGAGTGGAGTTCAATTCATTCCTGTAGATGTTCATTGCTTCTGTGGTCACCCAAAATAAACCAGGCTTCAAATTTTTAAAGGATGACTTAAAAGACACATCTAACCCCTCAATGACACTGCGATCTAAGTGCTTGATTTACTTCTTTTAAGAACATGAATGATGAAAAAATCATGACACGATTTTTCAGGGTGAGAAATGGACGTTTTTTCTAGAAGGAGGCAGCAATGGTAGACTTAAAAATGGAACCCTTTTAAGGATTAATATGCACATTTCTATTCCAAATCTTCAAAGCTGCATTAGTAATTCTGGGTACACAGCTTCTTTTATCAGACACACTTGAGAGAGCACTGAGCATGGTGAATCCTTAAAAGCCACATCCCTCCAAGGTGTCTCAAGACACCCATCAAAAAATACAGTCAATTTGGAGCACAAGTCACTTCACAGAATTTTATTGCTTCTAAATAGCTGCTGCCATCCTGTACCAAATCAATACAAAAACTCCACACCTGCTATCCCAAATAACTGCATTTGGGGTGGAGTTATTTGGTAGCAAGCAGCACTGTACGCCCTACAAAACCCTTAAATGTAATAATGGAAGCACTGAATTATTTGTGAACTGTCATTTCTGATTTATATCAAATGACACATTCCCCTTCATTCTTCCTAATTACCAGTAAATTTTCTTTTTTTTTTTTTTTTTAAACAATATCTGGGAGTATTTACTGAATGTCAAATGCCTTATTTCATGTAATTTTCAGTTTGGGAGATTAGATCATTGGTAGTTCTGGAGATGTTGCTTTGAATTATTTGGAAAGTATAAATCTATAACATTTAATGAATTTCAGGAGTATTTTTTCATTAAAAATGTATCACAGGGGTTCAGTGTGTGATTTCTTGAGTCACATTAGGCATTTTTAATTAATTTTTGAACCTGGCAAAGTGCTTTTTCTCCAGTGTGAATAAGTTATCTGCCAAAGGGAATTTTATGATGCTCTGAAATGTAACTTAGGCTTTCTAGCTTGTGCTTTGACTTAGAAGAAGACAAAAAGGATGGGGAACACACACGTGAGTGCTGCCCTACAAGACTCAAGTGCACATTATTGTCCATTATGAAAATATTCTTTTTTTAACATTGACAGCTTCTTGATTCCTAAAATACTGAAACAAATCTTAAATGAGCTATGACATGGTCCTCAGTTTCTGCATTAGCATATCACACATTCTATAAATTAAGCTAACAGAAATTTCATTTTAAAATGTATAAGAAATGAAATCACCAACTCCAACTTCTTTTTTGGTAGAGTTGTTTAAAAAAAACCTTCTAATGCACATGGTCAAATGATTGTTTTTTCCCATTGAAAAACATAATTTTTTTCAAGTGTTTCACCAGGAAAAGCTGCTTTTTACAATCTCCCAGCAGTCAAAGAGAACATTAAATCTGTCATGAGAATTTCAGCTAAGGTGCTGCAGACAGGATTAAAGAAGGGACAGTTGTTATAGGACACAAAGGAATGAGACTGACTTTAGGTCGAGTTCAGAGGCAAAGGAAGGGACTCTATTATTTTGACTCCAATTTATATAATTTTCTAACAAAGGTTACCGATTGGAGAATGAAATTGCCACTTCTTTAACCACACTGGTGAAAATCACAGTTCATCAATTTGTCTTCTCCTCAAGGAGAAAAATATAAACAAAAGAGAGGAGTTCCAAAAATACACATTGTTTGCATGAAAATCTGTGAGAACTCTACTAAAAAATGCAAAAACATCAGAAGGCTAAAAAATCAAAGCAACAGACAGTGAACCTCCTTCCTTCACTCCTCTTCTAGTAGCAAGAAGAGGTGTGAGGAAGGAACATCCTCACCCTCTGGCCAGCCTGGATGATTTAGTGGGGTTAGTTTCACCAGTAAGGCCTGAGATTCACAAAACTGCCATTTCACCTCTCCTAAAATTTAAATGTGGAGAAACACTATCACTTAAAGAGTGCTGAGGGTTTGTTGTTGCTGGCCTTTTTTCTCCTCCTTCTTTTTTGTCCTACTGCTGACTGGAAAGAATCTGTAGGAATTGGACATTACCAATTAAACATCCCACTGTACCCTCATCCCTGTGCCATCAGGACAGATGGGGAGGGTATCAAGCTTACAGCTCCCAGGTATCTGTCCTGGATATAGGAAAGAGCATCCAGCCTCCATGTTTAATCCTGCAGAAGCTGATAGCAAACATTTAGCTCCATCAGAAAACAGTTCACAGAAGTTCTCAGTAAAAGAGGGGGTGTATATGTTTCTCTTTGTACTGTTACCTGCAACCCCTGGAAGATGGCAAAATCCTGTGGAAGAAGTATTTGCCAATCTCTATCAGGAATTTAATGAGATGGGTGACTCAGTGTTGCTTTAATTAATGCATGGAGAGAACTCTTCTAAAATACATTTGGTATATTTCCCACTGGAGACAGGAGATACCTGCAATGAGCACATCCTCCTGCAACACTCCTGGGCACTTGAACTTACTAGTGAATCCCCTATTGATGCTTTTTTACTAGGGCAGGTATTGCTGTAACAACCATCATGGGGAATCTAGGGGAGACAGAGCCCAGGAGCTCTGGCAAAGGTTTTTAATTTCATCCTGTGTCATTAATCAACCATGAATCCTAGCGGTCAACTAAAGATCTGCCATCTCACCTAGTCTGTAAATAAAATGCTCCTGTGTGAAGGAGAGGGGTAAACCAGCCAAAAATGATAATATAAACATCTACCTCTCTGACATCACCTGTAGAGAGTGTGTTCTCACAGGGGTACTTGCACAAGCAAGTTCTAAGTTCAGTGGGGAAAAAAAAAACCTACTTAAACATGCTGCAAATAAGGAGATGACTTCAATGAAGTAAAAATCCAGCAGTGGCCTAGCAAATATTTTGAAGCATTTACTCATTAAGGTTATCCTCACACCAAGATTTTCTCACTGGAAGGATTGACAGGGTTTTCATAAAGTGTTAGAACTCCACAGCTCTGACATTTGGCCAGCGAGTTCAGAGGTTGTTAGTACAGATGACACAGACACACAGAGAGCCTAATCAGGAAAACTGAATTTGCAAGTAGAGACTGGCAAAAAAGTGTTTAGCTGGAAACTGGGACTGTAAGTACTGGTGTTACTCAGGGAGTGTGAGACAATTTCTCTGGTCTTCCTGTCACTCCCCAATATTTGTATGGTTGTTGCTGGGATACTTTGGCAAGGGCTATTAGCATGGGACAGAACAGAGAAACGTGATCTGGGGATGTGTCCTGCAAGCCAGGCATAGAGAGGAGAGCGGGACCACCAAGCAGGCTCAGAAGGGGTCTCATGCTGGAGAGGAGAAGTGATGTCTCTGTTAACGTGCCTGTTGGCAACTCTCCAACCAGCAATGGCCCAGGAAACCACAAACTCTCCATTAATGGCTTTACTACGGATGATTTAGAGGGGAGTCTGCCTTCCCTAGTGTTTCCTTCTTCCTGTGTAGTGACTTTTTGACTCTTTGCCAGGTTCATTTACCAATGACCATTTCACTTTTTACAACCCTTATTTTAATTTGTGGATTTGACACCACTGATTGACAACATCTTCTGTGTGATGGGTTGCTCCTGTCTGTCTGTCAGGTGTCCACCGAATTCCTCTCTCTGTTCCTCCCTTCAGGAGGACAGGGCAAGAAAATAAGCTGAAAAACTTGTTGGTCAAGACAGTTTAATGAAAGAAAGCAAAGGCCATGTATGGAAGCAAAGGACATTAGAAAAAAAAAAGAAAAAGAAAAAGAAAAATTCATTACTTCCCATCAGGATATGATGTTCAGCTACTTTCTGGGAAGCAGACCTTAATATGTGTAGTGGTGACTTTGGAACACAAATACCTTAATAACATATGTCCTGCCCTTACCCTTTCCATAAGATTTTTTTCTTGAACATGGAATCCTATGATATGGGACAGCCTTTTGGTCATCTTGGCCAGCTGTCCTGGCTGTCTCACTGCCCAGGGTCTTGTCCACACCCAGCCTATGGATCTTTGAGGGAGGAATTGAAAGAAAGGTTTGATACTATGGAAACACTGCTCAGCAACAGCCAAAACATTGGTGTATGATCAGCTCTGTGCCAGCTACGAGCTCAGAGCACAGCACTAGCAGGGCTGCAGTGGGCAAAGTTAACCCCAGCCCAAACAAACCCACTACAGCCCCACAGAGAAGCCAGGCTGAGCAGAGGGCTGCAGGTGCCTCTACTGTGAGCTGGTCTGGGGAAATCTGTTCCTCACATTTAACCCAGCTACCACCCCTGTCAAGGAGTGCTGGTTCCCTACTCTGACACTGAAGACAGGGATTGGTGTGAACTCTGCCTTGGGTTTCACAGGAATGTGCCCTCAAGGCAGCCTTGGACAGTTTTCCTGGCTGTGTGGAAAGCTTTAGTATCTTGGAGTCCTCAGGAGGGCTCTTGGCCTCCAGTGCAGGAGGTATCACAGAATATTTGCATCTGCCTGGGCCCAGAGATAACAGCTGCTACACCTGGAGTGGAAACCTGCTTGTCCTGTCTGGGGACAGACTTTCCCATGCATTTCCCCACACTCCTGTGAAAACAGGCCATGAACTCACCCAGACTGGAATCCCTTGAGGGAAAGTGACTCTCAGGTCTCAGGCATTTACGTAAACACCAAAACTACTGGGGTTTGTTCCTTTCCACTTCCTTTATGACTAATAAGAAGGAACCAGGCAGTGGGGAGATGCTGTTCTCCCCAGCTGTTTTTAGGTATTGCGGGATTGGATGAGTGGCATCTTGCTCTCCCTTGTCTCCATCTCCACACCATTGAATGAAGGGTGCTGAGGAAGACTGCCAGGTGTAGCTTTCTATATGGCAGAGGTCTGCAGGTTCTCTTAAGACAGGCCTAGCAGCATGTGGAGGTATCTTTGGGGCTGTGTTGGAGCAGATGAAGTACAGTAACTCACAGCTGATAAATCCTGCCAGATTGCCTGAGTCTGCCTATGCCGTCCAGTATTTTATCCAAAATCCCACTGGTGTTTCTCCCACTCCTTAACCAGATACTTGTGCTCCTTGAGATATCTCACACTCCATACTCAGGAAGAAGAGCTGAGAGAGTAACTGAGACAACATTTTTTAAGTCATCACACAACAAATCCAAGGTTTCTTGCTGATTTAGCAATATCTTCCTGTTGTGTCAACAGAGGGCCAGCCAGGCCATTTCTGTGAGATATTTTTGGTCATTGACAAACATTTTGACCCAGCAGATTTATTGTTGTCTGGCAAAAGTGCTCAGCTGGGGTTCATCATGCTGATTTACACTGGTTGAATCCTTGCCTTGCTGTGCCTCCCAAATCAAGACAGATTTTTTTTTTGTGTGTAGTTCCTTTGTTGCTTTAGGAGAAAAAAACCCTCAAAAATATACCCCACATCCCACCCTATAAAATAAAAATGAGCAAAGGATGCACAAAATAAGCCTGCAAAAGAGAGACATTGTCTCCTGGAAGAAAATTGAAATTCTTCTAAGTGAGAGCATTATAGCCTATGGCACTGTCATGTAGCTGCAGCTTTATAATGGACACAATATAATGAGTGCTGTTCATGAAAGCTGGTTATTATATCCTAGCTGGAGGTCATACTTTGGCATATACAGAGCCAGTAATTTGTATACAGTGGGAGTTCTGCTGCTCTTCTGCTTTTCTTAGGTTAAGTCTCTATCGTATGGTATATAATTTTCAAGCTCATATTGCTTCTTAAACTACCCCATTGTCTTCAATTCAGAGATGAGCAGTTTGAGCCCAAGCCCTTAAGCTCCACTGATGTCAAAGCTCTTTCCTTGATCACTTTGTAGAGTGGTTTGAGTGTATCTCTAAGAGGATTGTCGCTGAGCTTGGATGCAAGGAGTGCCTCCTCCAGCCTCCCATGGTCTCAGCCTTTTTGGACTCTTCTGCTCCTGCTCTGTGAGATGTTGGACATCGGGTTTTCGTGATGCACATTTTTTTCCACATATTGGAGTTTAATAAAAGCTGTTATTGACCTATTCAGTCCTTTCAGTGAGTGAAAAGGTTCGACTTATCCTTACAAGGGTATTGGCAAAGAGATTGTAGGATGACTGCAGGAAGGAAGATTTTTGGCTGGCAGTGCCTTCTGTGGTCCCATCCAGGTACTCTCTTTAGGGGCAAGATACAAACCTTTAATCTTGTTCCACTTCTCCTAGGGTACTTCTTGGAGGAGTGAGAGAGTCTCTGGGAGATGTTTCTTTTGAGTTTGTTATGCAGCAAGAATTCTACATGGTGGAGTGATCATTGAAACAAAACAACTTCTGCTGACAGGTCTGACTGTGCTCATTGCTTTTGTTCATCTTTGGGAGCTCAGTAAAACCTCCAGGGTTTTTGTTTGAAAACTTTACATTGTTGTCTGTTCAACTATGAGAGAAGGAAAAACGGCAACTATGCCAGAAGTTTTATTGAAGTATAAAAAAATGAAACAAGCAATCTAAAATGGCTAATAAAATGATGCCCTGTGCCCCAAACTACAAGCAAGAAACATTACATTAGAGCTGATACCTAATCTAGCAGATAAAGTAGGTCGTGTCCATACATAAAATTAATTAGGCACAAAATACTCTGTACAGGCAGGCAGTCCCCATTACCCCTGAGGTTTTATTCTTTTTAACTAAACAGAACCAACATATTAAAAGTGTGGGGTTTTTTCAGTAAACCATAACCTACACTATTTTTCTCTCTATCACATAGCAGGTACCTTAGCTTATGCATTAAAATTTCTGATGTGTCATGGATGAGAGGATATCAAGCCCTAGTGTTCTCTCTAGTGTCTCCTGGTTTGAAGCTTGGTCTGGGAATAGAGAAATTTCCTGGCTCTGGCCATGAGTGTGGTGGGTCTGCTCCAGGAAATCTTGCTGTGTGCTATCCTCACCAGGCATCTCAGAGAACAAGAAGCTGCACATTTCCACACAGCAGTAGAAATATTAGCACCCACATTTATAATATCTGTCTTCCTTCTTATTATCACCATATGGCAGAATTAGAGGAGGGTCTCAAGTGTACCTCCTTGAATGGACCATTATGTCTTCAATTCACCAAAACTGTGCTCTAATTTCCTTTCCTTTATGTACTGGCTTTTTCTGCAATCACACTCCCCATCTCCTCTACACAGAAATTGTGTTTCCTTTGTGTCTCTCCTCCTCCTCCCTTCTCCCATCAGGGCTACTTTGCTCCTTTTCTAAGCCCCTGGATTGGTGAAACAATATCTGCTGCATTCCCTGTGGCTGGGGGGCTCATCATGTCTCTGAACATGCCATGAACCATGTGAGCCTCAAAATGAGAGCCAAACACATTTGCACTGCCCACTCCCCAATATGGTTTAATATTGTGGGTAAGGAAAGGCATCCATATGCTCCCCTGAAGCAGAGAGGGCAACCAGAAATAATTTGCAGTTGAGTTTTTAGATGTCAATAACATTGCAGCCTGCTTGCAAATGTTACAGCACCTCTGCATGACAGGGTGCTCTACACAGTTGTGTCTGCAGATACTCACCAGCATTGACAGGCTTAGCTACCAAAATCTCATTCTCAGCAATTTGCCTTGCTAATTAGGCATGCCAGACCCATGGGATCAGGATCCTGGCCGTGCTTTCATGCTGCATTTTGCACACAATGTTTTGTCATCTGCTTCCAGGGGAAAGCTGTGGGATACACTTTGAACACTGCATTGCTCATATCCAAAACATACATCAGTTTAAAATTAGTAATTATTTCTGGTATATTCTGGCATGTCTGGGGAAAGCTCTCAAAGCACATGGAAAGAAACACAGTAAGTAAGAGATGGCCCATCCAAAGCAGCCAAGACATCATGGAACCAAGATTGTTTCAATGTGCCTTCATCCCAAAGGGTTTCAAGTCGGGGCAAGTTTGTGTTGTTATTTCTTGCTTTCCATGGCATCAGGAGAGCAATGGACAAGGACCTGAAAAAGCAGGAAGATCAGTCTGGGGAGTGGTCATGCAGGGCAGCATGGCCAGCAAGTCATTTTGCAAGTAGCTCTGAGTGCTCTTCTAGAGTCCAGCTATTCCCAAGGTGCCCTAAAGGAGCCTGGACTCCTGGAGAGGAAATAAAACTCAATAAATGCAGATTTATAGTAGCCAAGTAGTGATGTCTACCTGTGTCCAACAAATCTCCAATGCACTGAGAAATAAAGTTTTCAAGCTTTTTTTTTTATTTTTTTTTTCCTCTAAGGAAGTTGTTAATTAGAGATAGTGCAAACGAGCAGTAAGTTCCTTCTTGGGATTTTTAATTTCCAGAAATGCCTCAAATCAACCTGCACACAATAAAGAAAACAGTAAAAGAAAACAGTGCAATGCCTTGTGCAAAAATCTCCACATCCCACTTTTCTTCAAAGCCAAGCACTGTGGTAAATTAGGCACAAAGGACTTTGTATTTCTGTGTGGGGTGGGTACCAGCTCCTAGAACAGCTTGAAGCCCTTGCAAGGCAGGCTGTTCCAGCACAGAGGAGCAGGAGCAGCAGGTCTCAGCTGTGCTGCATGCTGGATGCTCAGTGCTCTGGGGCACAGCAGATGGAAACAGTCCCAGCCTCTTTTTTTATTTGCTTGCCTTTATTTCTGACTGTGTAGATAAACACTGGGGGACTGTGTTCACAGGGAAGTGTAAACACTCCCCAGCAGCCAAGAGAGCCCTGCTCCAGGGCAGAATGAGGGAGGCAGTGATGTGACCAGCCTGGGAAGGTGTCAGGGAGTGTGTTGTGCCAGGGCACCATTGTCACCCTGTCCCTCAGCCCCCAGGAGGGCACAGCCACCATGTCACCCTTGGGCTGGACTTCAGCTGTGTCGTTTGGCCATGATTGCTAACATCCTCATCAATGGATCAAAGCACGAGGAGCCTCCTCTGACAGACAGCTCAGTGGCCAGGCAGAGGGGTCCATCTTGATCCAAATCTGGTATCTGGATTTTTTTCATCCCTAATGTACTGGTGTGGCTGAATTGAAACTCCCTCTTTTTTTTTTTTTTTTTCCGGGTAACACTTATTTCCATTCCAAAGCAGCAATGAAGGCAATGGGCCTAAAGGAGAATTCAGCTGGTTTTGAATGTCTTGTTTCCAAAAAAAAATGGAAATAATTTATTTGGATTTTTGCAAAATATTTCTTTTGCTATGTTAGAGTTTTTATAAGAAAAGGAAGGACTGCATGCCTATGAGAATAATTTTTTCCACCTGCATCATCCCATGTAATAAAAGACATTAATTATCTCTACAAGTCATGCTTGTCCATAAAATGAAATAATTTTCAAAATAGCAACAAAAAAAGCCATTTCATTACTGGTATGATTTGTGCTGCTTAGATCAAACTGCTGAATTTTGTATTTTTTATTTGAGACATTTTTATTTTCTATACTCGTGTATGACAAAATATTACCACGTTATTTCGTTTCATTTTCCAGCTCCACAATGACGCATGTTCCAGCAGAAAAGTATTTTCAACTCCACTCCTTTTGAAAACCCATCTATTATTATAATTGTCCCAGTGCATCCTAAGGACATTTAATTAGTGGTAAACTGGAAAGAGGAAGTATAATTTAGCAGTTATCCAGATTTCTAGAGTCCTTTGCTACATGTTCTAAAGTATCTAGAAAATTTTTTAAAAAAGAAAACCAGCTGTCCTTAAAGTAAAGGAGAAAGCAAGGCTGGGATTGCTCAGGGGACAGGTGTAGCAGTTGCTTCTAGAACAGCTCAGATACCAAAGCACCACAGAGGCAGTAGATCCAGGAACTCCCAGTTAGCAACTGAAACTCCAAGTCTAACCAACTACCTGGAGTCGGGAAGCAAATATCTTAAAAGATGGTTTCTATATCATTGGTGGTTTGGGTCAGGTTTTCAGTAACTGCTTCCACACCTTACCCAGATCATCCCACTCCAGTGACTGGAAGATGGCAACTGGCACGGTTGCCTTGTATCCCTTGATTCCAGAACAGCCTTGCCACACATTTCAAGGTGTTCCCATGCTGTGCTCCTTTTTATGTCACTGCCAGTGATGCTAAAACAAAATAATCTCTATTTTTTACTTGTGAGAACTGAATCAGGGCTAAAGCAACAGAAGAAAAAATAAATTCTACGTCTATCAAGAACTCATTATTGCAACAATAGGGTATTAATAATTTGTTTCCGCTGGAAAAAGCAGAAAGGAAATGTCAATAACATTTACCAGTATGAGTACTCTCAGAATTGCTGCACATTTAATTACAGCTTTGGATTTAAAAGTCTCTTTTCTCTCTCTCTCTCTCTCTAAGCAAACACAGTTTATTCAACCAGGAACAGAGTTCCTCTCTCGTCAGAAAACAACACAAGATATCTCATATCTGCCCTCCTGGGAAGCAATTTCAAATATTTGTGAGGTAAGAAATCATTCCGGGCTGATGTTTTAACTGCATTTTGAGCTGCTAGACTTTGCTTCCTGCCTGACTATTTAAGCTTTTCCTTCCTTGCTGCCAAGCCCTGCTTCCATGACATCTAGTCTAGCTTGGCAACTTGCCACTTCTCCTTCCACCCTCTGCATCCTGGTAGAAGGATACCCCTGCTCCCAGGAGACCCCTCAGCAGTGGGAAGGAAGCCTGGGCATGGGCATTGCTTCCATCATGGACCAAAAGCCTTCTGAGCCCTGGGTTGAAGTGATTTGACAGGCAGGAGCAGCTCAACAGCCTGTAATTGCAGCAGGAATGGAAGAAGCCAGGCAGCACAACAACAAATTTACAGCTGAGGTAAATGACAACATTGGCACAGAGTTCACCACTGGGGCTCCTCAGATGGCAGCTGCAGAGTCACCCTTGGACCAGTTTCTTGGGGTTCCTTTCTCATTCAGCTTCTCCACAGTCTCTCTCTGACTTCAGACACTCATCCCCAGGAAACACTCTGGATTTCCTCTGGAACAGGGTGATGCTTGCTGTCCTGGCTGGGTTTGTGGAAGCTGACAGGACCAACAAGAGAGGGACCTGCAGTGCAGCTGGCACTCCAAGAAAGCCCCCAAAACACCACATCTCATTGAATGTCTATATATACACCTTGGGCTTAAACCCTGGAGGTGAAGCTGGGAGTAAACCCAGGGTACCACTGCAGAGTTACACTTTTTTACCTAAATATGGGTCTGTACAGGGTGAGGTAGCAATTTGCCAGTGGAGTGGTGTTAACACCAACTTCTAAATCACACCAGAAACATCTTATAGTATGTCTGTGGCCATAGGCTGAGAGTAATTCAGTTATTAGTGAAGATAATTAGGCCAACACTAGACTGCCATTGCTTCTCTTGAAGCTACAGAGGTTACATTTTCCATCCCACAATACCCAGATTTCTATCTAGTTCTGCATGATTTCCTCAGGATTTTAAGCCATTAAGTGAGCCATTATTTTTTCTCTTAATTTCATTAAACAATATGACACAAACTGCATGCAGAAAACTGCTTTATTTGCCATGCAATCATTTTTTCAAGCATTTAAATAGCACCTGATCAGCTTCTCTTGCAACACATGGCTTGCCTTGTTAATGTTTCAACAGAAAATTTGCTTTGCTACAGAGAAAAATGCACATGTATAGAGGTTTTTCTGACATCCATCCATAAGAGGGATGTAGGCAGTATCTATAAATCATTAAATTCCTACAGAATGTGAACAAGAACCAGTTAGTCCAGGTGGGTTTTGTTTGGCAAAAACTGGATTACATCAAATAACACACAGAAAGTAACCACTATTCACACAGCACATGCAGGGATTCCAGTCTGTAGACTACTGCCACTGACATTGTGTTTGCACTGAATACAATCTTCATCTGCTTTTTTCTTCTGCTGCTCATATGAAACAAAGAAAAATTCCTCCCTTCATGGGATTTTTCCCACTGTCTCTTGAGCCAAATTCTCTCTGCTCTTTCTTTTTTTCTGCTGGACTGTGTTCCCTGGGGTACAAGTTTTCCAAAATTCCTGGAAAGCAAGTAACACCTCTGGTAAACTTGCCCAATTACTAGAAAGTAGAACCTGCTGTCTTGGGTATTTTCATCTAGTATCTTTACCTTCAAAAGATCCATGTCCATTCAAAACATTTTTCAGAGATTTCATATTTGCATTTTGACATGAAAATTAGTGCAGCTGTGGGGTTGTGCAGCACATGGGGAGGCTCAGACCTTATAATTTTTAGCTGCATGTTGCTCTTGCATGGAATAGAGGAGCACTTCAATTTAATCAGTTTCCTGTTTGAAGGACATAAAAGCCTGAAACAGGGAGAAATTTTGAGCAGTGTTTTGAATGCACCTCAGTGCATTTTACAGCAAGTAAAACAAGGCAATGTCCTGGCTCCTGTAACATTATGATTT
Source organism: Brachypodius melanocephalos (assembly GCA_013398615.1). Classification (NCBI taxonomy): domain Eukaryota; kingdom Metazoa; phylum Chordata; class Aves; order Passeriformes; family Pycnonotidae; genus Brachypodius; species Brachypodius melanocephalos. The sequence goes on from VZSR01001685.1 coordinate 49,474,695, forward strand.
AGCATGATTAGGACTGCCTAGATCCTTCCTCATTGCAACCAACCAAGAGCAATAGAGCCATCCATAAACTGTGTGCCTTGCAAAAGGAAACAGCTGCATCCTGGTGTGAAGGAACCTGACTTGGATTGTCCACTCATTGTTGATCTTCTTTTAGCTCCATTTACACAGTCTGCAAGCACAGAGAGCAAGGAACAGGCTTTGAGCCTGAGGATACACCCTGGAATGTTTTGGAATGCTCTGGAGAACAGGGTGTTCTGGGGTACAGCAGGTGGATTTGCCAAACTCTCTCTGACAACCTTCTACCAGCTGGCATAGCTGATCAACAGGCTGATCAAGGTCCTGACCTTAATGTTTGCTCTCAAATTTTTTTAGACACAATATATCTGCCATACATCATGGGTTGGTAATATTTAGGATACTTTGGGAAAGTTATATACTGTTTATGAGAGCTCTTCAGCACCTGAAGGGGCTGAAAGAGAAATTGAGAGAGACTTTTAACAAGGGAATTTGATGATAGAACAAGGGGAAATGGCTTTGAACTGAAAGAGGGTGGGTTTGGATTAGAAGTTAGGAAGAAATTTTTTTACTTTGAGGAAATTTTTTTAGTTCGAGGAACTGAAACAGGTTTATCAGAGCCCCTTCTCTGGAAGTATTCAAGGCCAGGTTGAATGGGGCTTTCGAGCAATCTGGTCTAGCAGAAAGTGTCCCTGCCCATGGGAGGAAGGTTGGGACTCAATGATCATTAATCTCTTCCAACCCCAACCATTCCATGATTCTAAGTTTATAGTTCTAATATCACCCCATCTGTTTGTGTGTGTATATCTGTGTGGATAGATGAACATCCTGGGGCTTATCCAAGAAGAACTTTAGAAGTAATTTTTCTTCTGTGATCCCTCTCTGACTTGAGCTGACAGGATTTTCTTAGGGCCAGGTAGACACAATATGTGGCTGACATAATTCTTAGAATTTGTCCCATGCAGGAGTGTTATCCTACCCACAGCTGAGTGCAGAGAGGGAGTGAGTAAATCCTCAGTGCAGGAGAGGGTGGTCTGCCAGGCTCCATAAACCCTAGGACACTCTATGCAGCCTGCATGTGGTTGAAAACACCTGCTGATTCACTAAATGGAGAAAGAGCCACTGGGACACCTTCTGCAATGGAAGTGACTGTTGGAAGGGGGTTCTCATTTAATAGAAAGAGTCATATGGAGCCACTGACTCTGCAAAAGCCGGGTTAAAAATATCCTTGTGCCGATGTCAGCTTCCTTTCATTTTTTTCTTAGAATAGCAGTAATGACCTTGGCACAAAGCTCTGCCTGGAGGCAAATGACCAGCTGGGATTAATGGCCCTTGACTTAATTTCTGCCCATCAGCACCTCCCAGCCAGTCATTAATCCTGCTGAAATGCTCCGTGCATTGATTATTATTGATTCATTCATTGATTGTGTCCAGGGTCTGAAGTTAGAAGCTGGAGTACTGAAGGCACCCTGGAGACTCTTCTAATGAGATGAGTTTGCTTAATTCATAGACTATTTGAGGTGCTTTAAAAAGAAGCATCATAAAAAGAAGTAGAAAAGGCAAAGAGCACTTCTAGGACAATGAAACCCAGATTCCTCGGGCTATTAGAGTTGATGGAATGTATCAAATTACCTCAAATAGTCTTGGTACATGGAGCAGGAGCATAGAGGAATTTGATGTGTATTACGTGTGTCACTTCCCAAGATTCCAGGCAAGAAAGCCCATCAGATAACCTGGGTGTGGGGCAGAGAAGGCATTTGTGTGGTCAATGTCCCACCTCTCTTACTGCAGACGTCACTGTTTCGTTTGCCCTCAGAAACAGAGACATCCTCATTTTCTGAACATTGTCTGGACACGTTTTGTTCCTCTTCCCATTGCACTTGTTGCTGTCTGACCTCATCTGTTCTTCAAGGAGTTTGATCTGAATAATTAATATCATACTCTTCAGGAAACCAGACTGATTGCTTTTAATACCTCCTTTATGAATAGGATTTGCAAATTGCAAAAGAGAGGAAAAATAGTTTAAAAGACAATATGGTTTAATAACCTGACACCTCCACATTTTTCCTTCAAGTTGCTCTTCTGGGATTCAGTGTAAAGGATAAATTAAAGGTAGCAGTATCATCTTTGGATGAGTTATTTCACATCTTTTAATGTTCCAGTATATATCAAATGACAAGAAAACCTGTGGTGGAAAGTGCTCCCAAATGTACATTGCTGAGGTGCTTCCAAAGTGCTGATGGCTGCCAAGCACTCCATGGTGATGCAAACACTATTGGACAAGTTGTCCTGCCTTTTGAAGAATGTGGATAGATTTTTCATAACAGAAAAGAAATAGAGTAATATCTCTAAGGAATTGCCTCTCTGTTCCTGACTTGCATTTAAAAGAACTCAGTTACAATGATAAAAGCCCAACCTCCTTGATCATCAGGAGGAAGAAGTTTTGAGTTCATAAATACCAGAGGGTTCTAGTGCCTGCTTATCTCTGCCCACCCGTTGCTGACACTGACCCTGTTAAAATCTTATAACTGTTTTTTGTTTCACAGACTTCACAATTAAAATACAAGTACTGTTCTCTTCTTCCATAGGATGCACACATATTTTAAATTGTGTAGAGTGCACTGAGTCTTTGGATAGGAAAGTGTCCCAACCTGCTATGGTGAGCGAGCAATAAATGATTTTCTTGGTGAGATTAACTGTCTCCAAAATAGCAAACTGTGAACTAATTATTCAGGAATTATCAAATTCACATAATCAGCTCCTTACAAAAATATCTTCTTGTGTGGGAGAACAAAAACAGATTGGAGAAAGTTTTACTCTGTGAGTCTGAGGTCAGTCCTCGAGAATATTTCTTGTGAAACTATGGATCTACAGTAAAAACTGTGATGCCTTAGAGGTATTGTGTGTACCCATAGGAATGCATCCATCAGAGCTCATTAGGGTCATCCTCACTCAGAGGAAGAAATTGGTATTTTTAGGATGTGATTTTAGTGAATCTGTTTTATGTGTCCACCTTAAGATGAGGTGGCACCTGAGATCCACTACTCGGTTTTAACACTAATGGGAGTTTGGGCTGTCTCAGTCCCTTGTGCTTTTCTAAACATCCACACTAAGGCAGAAGAATCTTATATCTAATATATGCCAAGTGTCACTATTGTCCAGTGATGACATCCACCATGTGGTGAGCAGGAGATGAATCCACACAGCAGGAGTGCAAAGGAGAGACTGGGTCCAGATTCCCTTCTAGAATGGGGCACTTCAATTCAGTTTCTCATCCCTCCATTTTTTGTAGAACAGAGAGTATACAACTACTCTGCTGTTTTTTTTCAGGATAAAGTCTCATATTGGATAAAAGAAGATGAACTCCACTTATCCTGTACTTTAGGAAAAGTGTGCAGAGTGACTGTATAAGATTCTTGGCAGTGTTGACCTCTGAGAGTCCCTCCCTGAAGCCCCAAGATAAACACCTTGATTTGGAGAGCTGTGATGCTGTCTTGGTTTGAGACATGATCATATCCTCCTGGAAAACTGAAGCAGCCTTACAGGTTAGATCTTGTGGATCTCACTCTAAGATATTTGATTTTTCCTGATCTACAGTGACAGCCTAGGAGTCCAATGGAGTCATGTGAATTCCATGAGGTGGAAGACATGTAAAAATGCAGTGCCATGATGGCAACCTATGCAAAATAGACACCTTCTGCGGTTTTAGCCTTGCTTATTTACCTCTCGATGCAGTGACAAAGCCTTGCTGTTTCCTTGCTGCGAACATTTTGCCTCAGTGTGCTTGGTAAGCCTCTTTTCCAACATGGCATGGGATTGAATTCATCAAGAGAAATAACAAAAATGCAGGAGCTGGAAGTAATGCTGTAATCTTCTTAACATATGGAGATACCTGTGCTCAAATATCAATGAATGCAAACCACATTTTGTGACCACCTAATTTTTTCCCTTTGATTGAATCTACTGCACTTCGTCTGGTTGGTTTTGTTTCTTCTGGGATCCTGCCACAGCTAATAGTGAGGTAATTTGGCCGTGCTCTGGAATCTCCACAGTTTACTCTCTCCGCTCAAATATTCAGATAATTTGTTTTTCTCCGTCTTGTTTTCTTCCCATTTTTATTTTTTAGAACTGCTGAAAAGCTTTTAGAATTTTCGCAGTCCTGTTCAAAGATAAGTGACAAAGGCAAATGTTATTGACAGTGCCATCCTGAGCAGAGAGCTGCCACATCACCCTCATTCCCAGTGTCTCTATGCCCACAAAGCTGTGAGATTCCCAAAGTAAACAAATGTAATATTTTGGAAGACTGAATACATCGGCAGGTAAATCTTAATGAAATTACCTCTAATTAGTACCCCCAGCAGATAACAAATCCTTTAGTCACAGCAGTGCCACTTGAAAATGTTCATGTTCTTGTTTTGCCTTTGAAATCATCAAAGAAAAATCATATGTACTGGTTTGACTCTATTGCCATAATTTTTCATTAGAATTGGGGGGAAGAAATGAGTGGTGAAAGGCAGGAATGGATATGAAAAAATGAAAAATGGCTTTGGCAAAATGAGATCTTCTTTGAACAGAGCATTGCACTCCATTCTGCAGCCAATTTCCTATTTCTAACAGGTACTATTTCACTCTCTTCCACTCACACCAAAATTTCTTCATGAACATTATTAAGAAACTTAATTGTGAGTTGCAATGAAAAGCAACATGTTCACGTGTTTATTCAGATCCCTTATCTCCATCTGGAAATGTTAATTGGAATTCCAACATTAATTGAATCTTCAACATTAATTGGAATTTGCTGGAATATGTCCAGGCTGAGTTGGTTCTCTTTGTCAGGGAGAACATGTTCCCTTTTGAGGGCCTAGGAAGGGAAGATGATTCACTCTTATGCCAAAATATATGGAAAGACAAACAAAACATGAAGAAACAGAGAAAGGGATGATCAAGGGGAGCACAGAATAAGTCAATTTTGTCTCCTGCCCTCTGCCCCAGATTTCCAAAATGCTAAGTGCATATCTCCTGTTTGCTGACATGGGCACTTACTCAGGCCTGAGAATGTGTCCAGGTCTGAGTCTTTACCCTGACCACAATCCAAGCTTTGTTTTGGCACTGTAGGGTGAAACAACTGACTATAGTGGATTATGCATTCCAGTTTTTACCACGGCCAAATTATGACATAGTAAACCCCCCAACAGTAAGGGCTATTGTTAAACTACAGAACATGAGAGTGTGGGGGCCTCAGAGAAGAAAAACAGAGTCCTTGTTTCAAGACAAAGGAGGAATAGGTTCATCCCAATTAGAAGTTACCCTTAGGTCAATTTAGAGCCCCCTAGGGCCCTGCACCCACAAATATGTCATTATTTATCTTGAGCATTCCCTACAGCTGCATGCCTACTGAAAAGTTACACACACAGAGGTTGATTGCCAGCTCATTCTAAATATGCCAGGCTTCCCACTTGTCATGATCCAGCATTCAGGGACCACACAGACTTTGCAGCAACCACAGACGAGGAGTTCCCCTCCTTCTGCTCCAAGCTCAGATTTGTCCATGCATGCTTTTGTTCCTGTTGTTGTTCCGAACTACCCCTGAAAGGGGTAAATGAAAAGGACAGGTATCTTCAGAGGGCAGCTGAGATCTTCAGGCTGCTGAATTGCCTTGAGAAAATGCTGCTTTCTTTCTGTTGCCTAGAGCAGGAACAGGGTAGGACCATGACTGATTCAAAGCAGCCAGAAACTTCAGATGATGAGTCCTGTGTATCCTAAAGTGGTGCCAGGCAATTCCATCCATCTAAATAATGTTTCATATCAATTCCTGTTTTTTCTATCTCTAAATACAGCTGGTGGTAGAGGGAAAGTGCATTAGATCACTTAACATTCTAAATATTCAAATTCTACCACTCACTGAATTGATAAATTTTCATTGTGTGGAGGAAGTCAGTAATATAATTACATGATTTAAAAATACTGGGATCTGATAAATTTTAAGTATATTTGTGAGATTTCTTTACTGACAGTGATTCTTGATGACATATTAAGAGCTTAGTATGGATTTTCCTAGGATCCTCCTTAACCATTCAAAATGAGAATTTGTCACTGTTGCAATTTTACTTTTTTATTTACATTTCACTCATTGCAATTATCCAAACTGGGATTTGGCAGTACCTGAAAAAAATGCATATAGCCCCTTTCCCAGTTTATTCATCAGAATTCCCCCAGCTCCATCTGTTCAAACCTGAGGGGCTGCACAGGCGGCACAGCAGCTGAGCATTCCACAACACCCTTCTCCCTGCACACAGCTCTCATCCAGCAGGACTGCAATAAAAAAACACATTATCATGTTGTCTATACATCACCACTGAGAATATCTGGATGGTAAAGTTAACCACGTGGTTCTGCTTCTCTTTTGTATCTCAGTTTCATTTTTTGCTTCTCCTTATTTTAGCTAGCAAAAGTCTTTATGTTTCTGATTCTCCATATGTGAACAGTTGCTTTTCTGTGAAATAAATCTCTTTAGTGTAAATATTTGAAATAAGAATGTTTCCCTCTATATTTTTACATTGGGTTTTTAATGTAAAAATCAAATTACGGATCTCTTTATATTCATACTTTTCTAGTATTTTTTTTTCCTAATTGCAGCAGAACACTTGCTTAGAGTACCTTTTCTTTTTGCCAAGTGATAGAACAGATTTTCTGCATCTTGTTTAACTGCATTTTGTTAATTGCTTTTCTGGATCTTTTAATTTTGAAAATATGCTTTTTCTCTTCCTTCTGTTTCCATTTTTTCCTCTTTTTTGTTTGTCTGTCTATTTTATTCCTTCAATATCTTTGCTTCTTTTTTTTTTCAATTACTATTGTTTTGGTTTTTTTCATTGTCTCTGGCTTTTTCTCTCTTTACTGGAATTTTGTCAAAGTACGTTTTGTCATAACCTTGAAATCTTTCATTTTCTTCTAGAAAACACATGAGTTTAAGCCAGTGGAACTTACTAAATAAAGAAAACTATGTGAAGTTTTATGTCTATATGTGGCAAAGAGATTTCAGCAGTTACAGTCGACTTAAAGCAGACTTGCAAGCTTCAGACAGCTTATTCCAAAGTTTAATTTGATTTTATGATTTCTTCCTGGCATACTTAATGTTGTCTAAATCTAGGCAGGGTTTAGTGGGTTTGTTTGTATGTTTTTTTGTTTCTTGGGAAAATTCGATTACCAGAAGTTACCAATATTTCAAAATTCCTTGAAGAGTGACAGGATTAGGAGAGCATTAATCCTCTCAGTTTGGAGTGAGCTTTTGTTGCTGCTTGTGTGCTATACACAAGTTCTGCTTTTCCTAGTGCTTTGCTTAGAATAGATAACTTCAGGCTCCTAATAAATATTGCTGCCTCCTAAAGCCGCTGGGTGTTTTCTCATTCTCACTTGCATTTTACATGGCTCTGTCTTAGATTACCTCTGAAATCCCTACACAACTGCATTGTCTGATCCAGCTGCAGCTCAGCTGAGTTGTCCTGTGGGCTGACACAGAATCAGATTGCTGTTCATGAACAGATGTGTCAAGCTGTTCAAAGACAGCATCTCCAGTGATGTAAATTCCTCTTTAGGCACTGACTGTAGTGCTCGTTACCATAGTACCTGCACCTCCAAAACATTAATAAAGCAGACACTGCTCCAAGAGAGAGAAATATCACTGCTTCAGCTTTCATGGTGCAGGAAATGGAGTTATGCTAAGCTGGGAACAGTGGGAGCCTGAAAATAGTAGCCTGAGGTTTTTCCCAGATTAAAGACTGAGGGAAGTCACCAGCGCAGCTCTGTTAAGTCCCTGCTCTGAAATTTGTCCTGGAGGAAGCTTCCACTGTTTACTGGTTAAGAACAGAGCCTAAAGAGACAACCTAAATATACTAGCACCATGCTGGTACCCTGAACAGAGCAGGAATCGACAGAGAGAGTTTTCTTGTTACAGCAGTTGAAGCCAGCCTTCCCACTGAATTTAATGCCCCAGAGCAGCCCAGCCTCTCCTATTCAGTGCTGCACTGGCTGCCAGTTTTGCGATGGTTCTTCCCTCCCTCTCCCTGTGCTCAGCAAAGCCAGCAGGCACTGAGGGCAGCTCCCCTGGGCACCTCTGGCACCCTCAGCTGGGATTTTGTAGTTCAGAGTGGCTCACCAGTGCTGTGGGATGGCACCTTGATGCTTTTGCTCAACCCTGGTGAGCGGTGACCACATTTACTCTTCTGATTGAGCACAAAAAAGGTGTCATTTAGACCACTTGACTTTAACCAGACCTGCAGCTGTGAAAGTGTTTGATGGCAGTCTTTAAAATCTTCCTGCATAACCCCCATAGACAAGACGTGACTTGTGTGAATGTTAATGAAATTTAAATGTCATGAATGCACAGTGTCAGAAATTGCTAAATGTTCCGAACAATTCACATCCTCAAAGGCATTTGAATATTTAGTTCCTTGAAAACAACAGCACCCATAAAGCTAAATCCTTTGGGACAGATGTAATCTGTGTTATTATGGGATGTTGGAATGAATGCAGACCAGATCATTTGCTGTCAGGCCTAAGAGGAACCTTATGTTGCTGCATCTCCCAATTTTCCCAAGCATTATCTTTCAGTTCATGATGCCAAGTCTAAGCTTCCAGTGAGTTTCCAGCCATCACAAAAAGCAAAAATAAATTTTGAAAACATTAATCACTTGGAATACAGGATACAGCTCCACAAGAAAGGAAAACCCACTTTCCCTTCTCATTAGTATTTCTGCCTTTAGTGAAATAATGCTCACTGACAACCTCTTGTTCTTGCAGTTCTTCCTTCTAAGGTCTTTGCCATCTGGGACGCCTAACTCTTCCTTTTCTGGGAGGAGACATTAACATCTGCTGACATTGACCTTGACCCTCTTTACATTGCAATATTCTTGAAGCATTGGGTTCTGCATACTTCACACACCAAATCCAAACAGTTACACAGTTTCTTCTCTTGAAAAGTCATATTTTATGATTAGTCATGTCCTTAGGTTTCACTGTCTAGGAAAATAAAAATAAATTATGTTTATGTCACCAAACTACAATCCTGATGTTTTGTAGGTAGTTCTGTGACTCCTCCATAAATTGTATTTTGGAGTTGGGTATAATATGAAATGAAAAATAGGTATCTGACAGCTTCCTTATTTAAATGCATACTGGGGGTGAATGTTGTTCTGCTTCTTCACAGCTTTTCCAGGATGCAGCCTCAAGATGAGCAGCCACAATGGGCAAAATCTGTTTATTTTTAATTTAACTTTTATTGTGCCAGCCTGAAACACTTGGCATTCCATAAAGTTTAAGACAACAACGTGAAGCACATCACTGCTAAGCAAACATAGAAATTAAACAAGTTTAAAATTCCACAGGTAATAATCCACCATTTGTGCATTGGCAGAGGAGCTCACAAACTGTTGGGATAATTGCTTTATCTCTCTAGTTCTTTGTTTACTCTTCCTGATTTTTCTCTGCCTTAGATAAATCATATCTGGGCTTTGGAGCAAGCAGATCCTCTCCTCATCAGCTGTACAGTGCACAGGGGGAATTCAGTCCTGTGCTCTTCCTTTCAACTTCCACCTCCAAAGGAAACACAACTCAGGAATGGGGGTTCATTAATCCATAATGCCACAGTTGGCATTTAGCTCATCTTCCTTTACACATCTCCACTGGAGGTTTATTCATCTGAGATGGTCAATTTGAGCTGTCTTTATAGTCAGTATGGAGGAGCAAGTACGTTTTGGATATTGATTCCTCTGCCTTTTTTTGGCTCTCAGATTTAGGAAAAAAGGAATTGTACCTTCAGCTGTCTGTAGAATAGTTGCTGGATCTTCACTGGGCACTACAGAATAACCAGGTTAGGCAGAAGTGGCAAGTTTTAGTTAAGGGAAATAGTGTCACAGCTTGGAGATCATCTTCTGTTGAGGGGCTTTCCTTCCATGTGGGTAAGTCCTAAGTATTTCTTGCTTTGTACCCTGGGAGCAGCACAGAAGAAGTTCAGCCAAAATGTTTCCCAATTACTCTAAGCCCTACAGGAAATCTCACAGAAATCAATTCAAATGGACTTCGCAAATTTGAAGGACAGTGTGGTCAAAAGAAGATGAACTTGAGGACTCCAGCATCTGATTTTATGTTTCTCTTCATTCAAACAAAAAATAGAAGGAGAAGCAGTTACAACAGAAGGTCTCATGTGAAAGTTGAGATTGATAACCCTCAGTACATGGTGAGGGCATTCTCACCACCATAAATCCTTCAGAAATTGTGATTCTTCCACAACCACAGAAGTCATGAAGGATGGAAGCAAGGTAACTCACAGTCTGTCACTCTGGCTTCAGCTGTCTGGGACCTGACCTAATATACAATTTTTTTTTTTTTTTTCTTGACACTTATTTTTGGTTCAAATGTGAAAAATATTAGAGATGTGGAAGATTTCATCAGAGCCTATCCAAGACTGGGTCTTCAGCTGGTGTCAACTGGTATCACTCTTTTGAAACCATAAAAATATTATGCATCATATTCTCCTATAGTGCCTCTTTTTACTAGCAAACAAATTTGCAGGCTAGAGGAAATGGCAGACAATGCTGCTGAATAAAAACATTATTTCAAATACCAGCATTTTTCATAGTATCGTCTCTACATTCCACAACGGCAAACAAGAATAAGATGGGGTGTAACATTTGGATTAAAAACTTGCTTTGATAATTCCTGAATGAAATGTCATTGCTTTAAGGGTAATTTTACTATTTTAAACATGTGACTCAGTTTTGTTTGCAGCTTGAAGAACACAATATTGTACAATAAAATGATCTGCAATGTACAAATAAGGCTCGGTGCTATTTTGGAACTACTTATTTGAGCAAAGCTACCGAATTAGAAATCATTTGCTGATGATCAGCTCTGCGTGTTCCCTGCACCACAGGAGGTGACTTCTTCTAATTTCATTTTAGCCAGAGTTTAATTTCCACTTCACTGTTTATTTGTAAACATCAAGATGATACAGTCCAGATCTTTTGGATGATACTGTTCCTGAAACAACAGCTATCTGCAATTACAAGATTGAATTAGCTTCAACTTCATCATCATCTAACTCTGCTGAAATGCATGAATATATCTCCCTTAATAACAGCTTGCATCAGTCATTTCCAGGCATTGTATCCATATCTCTGAGATAAGAGAAAAACCCTTCTTGCTGCTGAGCAGAGCTTACACAGAGCCGAGGCCTTTCCTGCTCCTCACTCCACCCCACCAGGGAGGAGGCTGGGGGTGCACAAGGTGTTGGGAGGGGGCACAGCCAGGACAGCTGACCCCAACTGGCCCAAGGCCACAACATTTGATGTCATGCTTAGTGTATAAAGCTGGGGAAGAAGAAGCAAGGGGGGATGTTCAGAGTGATGGCATTTGTCTCCCCAAATCTCAATTTCACGTGATGGAGCCCTGCTGTCTTAGGGGTGGGAACAAGAGCCTGCCCATGGGGAGTTGTGGTGCCGAGGGCTTTCTGCTCACCGGCTAGCAGAGGTTTCTCAGCCCTGTTCCACCTGAAAGTCTGTGGGTTTCAATCTCTTAAGCTGTCACGTGGTCAGAGACTTGGCAATGAAAAGTGGATTCTGCTGTGGTTTTGGAAGATGTTTATTCCATCTTCCATTTCCACCACTCTTAGTCTATCACAATGCTGCACACCCTGACTAACAGAGCTGTGTGGTCAACATCAAGTTAATCCTGCCAAGGAGTCACGCTTTGTTTCTTGATCATCTTTCAGCTCACCTAGTGCACTCCATTTCAATCTAATACAGCATGCAACAAGGGACAAAATTTGATTTTTATGCATTTTTCTACTCATTTAAAACCCTTGAGAGCTTCTTTTTATTTTCCAGGTAAGGTTGATTTTAATTTTCTTCAGCTATTGAAAATTAAATTTGTACCTAGTCTTTGCCAACTGGATATGGTCACTACAATAAATCACATCTCTTATTAGCTGCTCCATTCTGAAATAGGTGTTTGAGGTGAAAGACATCATCCTCTGATGAAAACTATGGTATTTTGCCACTGGCAGTAAGAGAACCTGGATTTGCTTACTGCAGTAAATTGAATCTTTGTTAGTTCAGGTTGCAGAAGAACCTTTTACAGAAGCACAGCTGGAACCATTTCCAAATGTTCAGTGAACCACAAAAACCCACAACATGTTCTGACTATCCAGCACTTGTTAGACATCTTCTGCTGGTCTGAGAAGGTACAGAAAATCAATGGAACTTCAGCCTGTAAGGCTATAAATAATCTGCATAGTAAACTTGAATAGTTTGAGATTTAGAATGCTTAAGATGACTGATCTAAAACATAGGATCCTTCCTGCCCTGTTCCATCTAATCTAGCACCAAAGAAGACAATCCACTCTCCTCTAAAACTGTGGACATCCAAGGCACTGGAGATCTCAGCCAGAACCTGTATTTGCCTTTGGAGTGAAACAAACTGCTACCCCAGCTCTGAAAACTTCAGGAAGATTGAGGTCTGAGTTTGGTGCATCTGCATCTGAACAAAAATGAAAGTTTACCTGACTGTTTCAGGTTTGGTTTTGGTTTTGTTTTGTTTTGTTTTGTTTTCTTGGAAAGACAGGAAATTGAATAACTAAAGTATGATAAAACTTCTGCTTTTGTTTGGGGATGAGAGGAACAAACCACTTTCTTCTTTTTATCTTTCCTCAAAAGCCCAGACACCTTCTGCTCAAACTATGCATTGTAATGGCTTGCAGTGTGTTTACCACTGTCAAAGCACAGAGGTGAGCATCAGGTATGCCAAAATTAGAATAGTCTCACTCTCTGACTTCCTTTAACATAGCAGTACTTCAAACCCTTGGAAATCAAGAATGATTTGAATGTTGGATGAAGGATTCTAACATTGCCCAATGTATGAGCTGTTAAAAATAGATGCTTAGGGATAGATGTCCTGTGTGAACAGTGGGCTATGGTTTGAGATATTACCTTCCAGAAGCACTGGTATTATATTATATTTTCTAATCATGGAAAGGAACCTTTTGGAAAGCTGTTGTTGCACTACCTGGATGAACAGCAACAAGTAGTTTTCAACGTTTATGGAAAAAGGACTCAACCTTTCATTTACAGCTACAAGGCAACACAAATGCCAGGGAAAAGCAGTGTCCAAAGCAGAGGTAAACAGTTTTTGCAGTGGTCACTACTGACTTGAAAGCCTTACGGAAGCAGCTGCTTCTGAGTATCCTTTTAAACCCATTGAGCCTTGATCCAGCTGTTAAAAATAACAATGTTTTTCATCCCCCACAATAATCGGATCTCACTGGGCAGCGCTGGAGGAGCAGTTGCATAAAAAAGCTTTGGTTACATAACAAAAGTGCAGTGTACCTCCCGAGCCCCAGAGGAGCCAGGAAGGTCTGTGGGGCAGCCTCCAACCACCACAGCTCCCTGGGCTGACACTGGCACCTGCCAAGGGGCTCTGGCAGCCTCACACCTTTGCAGGGAGCTGCAGAGGATTCTGTCACACCCAGGGCTGCTGCTGCCTCGCCCTCCTACAGGGGAAGGTCATGGGAAGAGGCTGCGTGTCTGCATCTCATGATCTGTGTATTATCTTAGTCCTCTGGTGACTCTGGCTTTGTGCAGATATTCTGGACTTTGCAGATATTCCTGAGCCCCTGCTCTCTCTGCTGCAGTGTCCCGTGGGCACAGAGTAGGGCACGGGCATTTCCTGATATCACAAATGCATCTATGGCAGTCACCTCTCAGAACACCCATGCTGGAGTCTGGATCTCTGCAGCTGAGTGCCCACAACTCCCCTGAGATGATGCACCACTTCCCTTTCTCCTGCTTCCCCAGGAGCCAAGTTGCCACCCACCTGGGATATATTCTGTGGTCACATTTTGGGATTTGGAGATCAGAAGCAGCCCAGCAGCAATTCACTTAACTGCATGCACAAGCTGAAACATTCAGTCCCCCTGGAAGTCAGCAGAACATTTCACACTGTTAAATACTTCCCTGGATTGGTCTCATCCTGAGCACGAACTTTGCTATTTCTCTTACAAGATTAACTGAGAATGAACGAAAGTGGAAACAGCTAAAACTTTCCTTTTAAAGAAGCTGAAAATGAAGACAAATATTTCCCTGAAGATTTACCAGCACTAAGGTTGGATAAATTGCTGTGGAAAAATGCGAGACCTATTTCCACAGAGGTTTCCTACCTATTTTAAGCAGCAAACTTCAGCTGATATTGTTTTGTATGCACTACATGTTGCAGCTGGGTTTTACAGGGTGTGAAAATCCAGAGGCAAATGGCAAAGTAATAACTGTCCTAACTAAGAGAAATTAATTTAGCTGACCTTAACTGAACATGCATAGGCAAGATGAGGTTTGTTCTAGTATTATCTCATGCCAGAAAAACTCCAGAGTTGAGAGAAGAGACTTATCCTGTGAAACACCTGATGAATGCATTGCACCTCAGGGTATTTTTTTAGGTCTTTGAAGTCACATCAGCCTGGTTTGTGTGAAATGCAGTGAAGATGGGCACTGTTAGGCACTGTTAGCTGTTCTGTGTTTCATTGCTCAGAACAGCTTTCCTTTCCCAATGCTGACTGTGACTGAAGCCAGCCTGCTGCTATGAAAGGGTAAATTGCCTTTTGAGGGCCCTTTGACAGACACAGTGTGTGTAAAGAGCATTTTGGCTCTTCTGGTTCCTCACCATTATACCACAAGAATGTTGAAGAGTTTGCAATTTGGAAAGTAGAGCATCAGGCCCACACCCACTGAACAGGTTAAAGGAGGACATTAATGCTGGACTGTTTATTTTCCTCAAAGACTGCCTGTCTCTGATCTTCAGAGGTACCCACCACTGTTGCAATAGGACACGAAAGGACGAGGCAGGGCGAGGCTTGAGGTCAGCAGAAATTCTCTTTTTTTTTTTTCAAATTTCTGACTCCAATATATACAACTGTACAGAAGGACCAAAGATTGGTCCAAGGTGTCGCCACATTTTCAATTTCATTGGTGAACATCACCATCACTCAAGAAGCTCCTCCTGGAGGAGAAGAATGTAAACATCTCATTGTTTACAGGAGAGAGTGTGAGAACTCTGCTCCAAGCTCTATAAATATCAGAAGGCAAAGTAAAATGTATGAAACCAAAAGCGACACACCACGGGCAGAACTTGGAGAAAGATTGCCAAAATCTCTGTTGCTGAATGTGGTAGATAGAAAGGCCATGCTTGAATGAATGATCAGTCTGAAGCAAGTGCCTTCAGATGAGTGAGACTGCTTGTCACCTGAAGCCTTTAGAAGAAAGAACCATTGGATGTTATTCAGAAACTCTGAGTAACTTTCTGTTTCTCCAGAAAGTGCAATCAAGAGCATCTCAGGATTTGCTGAGAACGTTTGGTAAGTCTCAACAGTAAATAGATTCGTCTAGCAAGATCACCAGACATTTCTCTTCTCTTTTCAGCAGAACATTGGGCTCTGTCAGATGCTATGGCTTCAGTGAGATCTCTGAGAAAGCAAACATGCCTCACATAAAATCTCATCGGTTTTGATCTGTCAAAATCACGAAAACTTAAATTGGCGTATTTCACACAGGCCTGATATTTCCCTTCCTCCTGCCTGCAGTTTTTATCATTTAGGGTACCATTTGCTCAATTTATTATAACGTGCTCTTGATTTCATTCTCCCACTTTGCAACCTTGGTGCATTTTCTTCCCACAAAGGATCACAATATAAATCACTAGGTCAGGGAATAATGAGTTTAGTATTTTTTAAAAGCCTCCCACTGTAAGTCAGGATATCGACTCATGATTCAGCAGGTGATGGGATATAATAAGGGGACATTTTTTTCCTTTAATTGCTATAGAAAATGGAAAAAGGGCAACAGAAAGACTTAGTTTCCTGAGACAAGGATTTCAGCTTCACTGGGCTTTAGTTCACTAGAATCACCTAATGGGCTTAAGCATAAAGAGCTGGACAAAGCTAAAAGGAAAAATAAACTGATGAAAGACTCCAGCAGGACTTTCCCTTGCTAATCTGAAAAAATAGATTAAATATGATTCTACCACTACTTAAATAGACAGTGAGAAAAGGCTGACCTCATGGTCTGTGGGCTGAATGGAATGGAGGATTTCCTGGTTTCCAACCCTATCTCTTCTAGACATGTTTGCTCATTACAGCAGGGGTGAATGTTCAAAGAATCACAAACAAAGGCCAGGAGAGACTGTTAGAGCTACCTCACGGAACTGTTGCAAACCTGATTGTGAGGCATTTTTGCCCAGTATGTTCTCCACTGAGCCAATTGAGTATGGTGAGGTTGATCAAGGACACAGCTGTGGGAAAGCAAGTGGGCTGGCAGGGGCAATGTGTGCATTGTGGACTTTTTCTCAGATTGGAGGTTAAAGTGGTGTCATAAACTCTAAGGAAGGCAGTAGAGTCTCTCTCAGAAGCAATAATGTGCAGACAATCCTGCCACCAGAACCTTGTATCTCCCTGAGAGGGGAACTCTGAGTTCCTGCCTAGCCCTCAGTGGGAACAGAATCATCACCTTTTAACAAGCGCATTCCTACCTGTGGTCACTGCCAAGTCCATCCCTGGCTCGACCCAGCTGTGTCACCCAGGACCTGTGTCAATGCCAACTCCAGCTGCTGACCCCAGCCACCTAAAAAGACATCAAGCTTTGATAAAGACTCTTTCAGGTAGGTTTTGCAATAACTCATTCTTTCACTGTATTAGAAAGGAAAATCAACCTAATGATTCATAAATTATTATAATGAAACTATTTTTTGAGTCTTTCCATTCCTTTAAATAAAAAAATAGATAACACACTGGCAAAAGGGCAGAGAAATACATTGTATGGCAGGTAGGATAATCTCAGAATTGAAAATGTTTTGACTGACAAAAAGTAAAATTTTAAAACATCCTATGCACAAATGTTAAGGCATCTGAAGGAGTTGAGTGCCCATTTCTCTAGTGAAATAATGCTAAATTGTGTAATCCACAGCAGCTTTATGTTACATGTTGTTTATTGTATATAAATTCAAGGAATTCCCCTATTCAAATAAGTATTAGATATACCCAAAAAACTCCCCTGTTCACAAACCACTTTACAGAATGGCTTTATTCCTTGAAACAAACAAAAACACATCAAAACCCACCCAAATCTAAACCACGCGCAACAATCTTCACACATAACCAGGCATACAGAAACTAAAGCTCAAGAACAAAGAAAGTATTTTTCTTGTTTGTTTCCCTTGGCCCTCTGCTTTCCCCTCACTCCCTCCTACCTGCAGCTTTCTTATCTTAGCTCATTCTTTTTCTCTTCTATTTGACCTCGGGTCAAATATATCATTGTTTCCATTATATCCTTCAGTATTTTGCATCTCCCTGTGAAGTCCTCACCCTGTTTGCTCTTTACTAAAGATTAAAGAAGACTGTTTTTCATGTTGTTTTAAGGGACAGAGGCATGAATATCTGCAAATGCCTCTAGTACGTTCCTGTGCCAATCTCATTCTCTGTGCCTTCTCCACTTCCAGGAGGAAAAACTGCCAGGAGCTGCCCCTGGAATTTCTGTCCTTTCATATACTGAGGGAGATGAACACATTTGCAGAGTTAGTGGTCACATCCCAGTGACCCTGAGAAAGTTGCTGATATACTTAGAGACACTAGAGCAGGATGACAGACAAGATACTTGAAATACCTGAATCCTGGTCCAGCACCTCCTGATCTGCAGCAAGGCTCAGTTCAGAGGGAAAATCACATCAACCAGTCTGCAACCTCCCCTCCCAAGCTGGGCAGAAGGGGAGAACTGACACAAATCTTGGTCAGCTGCTGTCTGCAGGTCAGTATCTTCCGCATTTAAAATGTACAGAGAATGACAGCTCATGGATTTGGCTTTCAGGATGGAAGGGAGAAGGGAGAGCTTTCATGGACATTGCCTTATACTAGTGCCAAGTAGTAGGAGAGTAAAAGGCAGCTAGCTGGAGTGATGATATTGGGAGCTCCAATGGATGTGCATGAGGGCAATATTGTGGAGAGGATTTCTGATGTGTGCAGAGCTGTGGAATTGAAAGAGAAAATAATATCACCCGAACACTAGAGGAGAATGAAAAAGGAAAGTTAGATAGGGAGATGGCAGGAGTGGAGAGTTTCCCAGATGAGTGCATTTTCTGAAGAAATATCCTGCTTTGATTGCTTTGGTGTGGACTTGCCAGCTGATTTATTTGATAGCCCCTAGCTGTCAACTGGCAGGGAATGCAAATAATTCTTCTCTCATCACCAACTCACTGGGACTCATAATTTTATAGATCTTCCATTGTTGCCCCTTCACTGTTTCTTCTTACCTTGCAGCTTGATGAACACTAATCTCCTTAGCTGCTGTTCATTTCCTCAAATCAAATTTTCCTTCCCTTTGAACATTTTCCACTTTCTGGAAAAGTTTTGCACAGTCTACTCAAATGTGCAGGGTTCATCTGTGGTTTACCATAACAAAGTTCTTTGCTCTTTTTCCTATTTCTTTTCTAACAATTCAGCGTTTTGGTTTTTTTCCCCTGTATTTTTTGGGGGGGCAGAGAGGGGTGGAGAGAAGAAAAGGCTGTCTCCTCAGCATTGAGCTGCTTTTTCTACACAATCATCTATGACACGGGGCATGAGCAAGTGCACAAGGACCAGGAGGGAGGAAGAAGTGCTGGAATGAGATTGTCTAGGGAGGGTGAGACACATGGATCAGACATGCTGACTGCCGAGGAGCCAGGGAAGGGACTAGTGGATGGACAGCATGTCCAGTGGTGAACCTGGATGGGGAAAAGGATCCACTGAGACACAAAAAAAGAGCACCCAAGTCACTCAGACTGGGTTTCAGGAACAACCTACCCTGCTCTCCTTCCTTTCTACCTCCTGTCATTTTCCCCAGCTCCTCCTTTTCTCTTCACTCTGTCCCAGGAAAGCTGAAGAACCATGACAGGCTGTCAGTGATGGAGGGCTTACAGGAAGGGCTAATTGCTTTCTCTGCTTTGTTCAGATGTACAAATAGACCATTACTTACAATCATTACCCAGTCATCATCCATCATACAGACTAGTTCTATTTTCCATGCACTAAATATGTCACAGGACCCAAATTTGTCACTAATTGTACAAAAGGCTATGCAGGCCTGTGTTAGGAGCCAAGATATGGGGTTTTGGCTTTATCTCGAATTTCCAAATGCTACTGAGGCAGTTAAATTTCTTTTTTGTTTAAGAGGCAGCACAATCCTCAATTTTCTGTCACTTTTATGAAACCATATATAAGTCACAGAAATTCCCATGATACAACATTGCTTTCTGTTATAATAACTATAGTAAAAGAAATATCAATTTATTATTAAAATATATCTATAACTATAATGTATTAATAACTATAATAACTAAACTATAAAGTGCAATGCTGAAGAAGATGGCCATTTCTTCCATTTATATTCAAATTTTTTCACTTGAATTTTCCTTGTCTTTTTGGTTCCCAACCAATTTAAACTGTGTTTCAGAGTTGCTAATTTTTTCATCAGTTCATGATGCTTTGTGGCAGCAGAAGCACAAGCAAAACAGCACAAAACTGAAAAAAAAAGAAGGGGTTTGAAGGTCCTACTCTCACTCTCAATTACATTTAGGCAATTAGAACAAAATGCAATAGAGCTGGAGGGCAGTCCAGGGGCAGTAACTGACCTCAGATTGATCTTCACAGCCAGAATATCTGTAACTATTAATTTTTTCCAGTTTTACCCTGTAGCAACACTTAAAACTAAAATGTGTGCTTCAGTCCCTGCCCTGTTTTGAGTACTGTGTTGGCTGGGGGGATGTTTCAGCTAGAAAAAATTCTTTAAAAGGCATGATTCAAACTATTTATCTTTATTTTTCCATATAAAAGGTACATAGCTACAATGGCTAGCCACTGGCCAGTGTGAAAACGGGACAACTTGACAATGTCTGTTTGCTTTCAGGATATTTTACACTTCGTCTTGATGGTTTTGGAAAACAGGCATGTGTTGCAACACACCACTCGAATGTGAGAGATTTCCAAGTCTGGTTGAAATGCTAATTGGAATGTGTACATGCCAGCTATCAACATACATTCACTTATAAAAGAAAACTGAGTGTCAGCATCAGAGTTGTTGATCCTTGAGCTCCTCTGTCCTGGTCTGTGTGTGAGCAACCATGGCACAAAGCTCTTTTTGGAGCAACTTATTCCCTCCCTGATTCTATAGTTTCCTGCAAGTTATTTTAGGGTTGGACTCAATGTTCTTAAAGATCTTTTCCAGCCTAAATGGTTCTATGATTCTATTAGACTCCCCAGTGATCATACCTTATTTTTGCTTGGAGCTGCACTTCCAAGAAAAGACTTCAATGGGAAGAGAAACAGCACCAAAGGGCTGGGGCAGACACACAGTGCAGACCTTAGCTGTGATGTGGAGAGTGGTGTAACTCCAAGTGTTCTCAGGCTCATAATCAGCTGCCTCTCCACAGGTCTAATTTGTTGGGGTAGAGGTCTGCCAAGGTGATTATGAAGTGTCCTGCTTCATCAACCCCTTGGGTGTGGTGATTTGGGAATCTCTGCAAGGAGCTCTCCTGTGTAAACATGCCCTGTAAACATGGATAATACATCCAGGCACAAGAGGAATAATGCAGAGATGCCTCAGACACAGGATGCTCGTGGCTGGTTTATCTTCCACTCTCATTGCAAAGTCCATGAGCTGCCGGTGAGCAGACTTAAAGCACTGATGCACAGCCAAAGCTGAGAGCACACTGGGCACTACTGAACCTCCAAACCTCTGTGTAATATAATATTGTCTGCCGTTCCCAGGGGCCATCTTTCACTAAACTCAGTAATTTACCTGCAGTTTCCCATGGGACACCTGGAGAGCATTCCCAACCAATTAAATCTACATTTACATTGGGTAAAGAATGACTTTTCCTGCTGAAGCTGTACACCCACCCTGCCAGCCTGCTCTTGATGTCAATTGAAGCCAGAACTGTCCCTCAGCTCCCCAGGTTTCTGTGACAGTGACCTGGGTCAGCCAGCACAGAGCTCAGGCCCTCACTGAATTTTCCAGTACTTTCAAACAGGATTTTCTGCCAGTGCCAAATCCAAGCTATTGCAGCCAGGTTGTTATGAGTACCTAAGTTAATGTATTTAAAAGTATATTATGCTGTGGTCAATGATGGAGGTTCTCAGTTATGTTGTGGTAAAAAGGATTAAGAATTAAAAAAGATAGGGCTATCAAGAGAAATGGCTTTCCTTTTATCTTGTGATATTTTTCAAAGAAATAAATTTTGGGGGAGTGCTTAATACTAGTTTTAATCCTTCACAGTTGCAAATACTGAAAGTGCTACTTAGGAAGAGAGAAAACCACTCATCTCTGATTTCTGGTAAAAATCAACCCTGAAACCACCAAGACAAGTCAATAATGGCAAGATTTGTATGCTCAGCACAGACTCTGCTTTCTGAGTTGGTTAGAGCAGCACAAATAACAGTTTTGAGCACCCATATTCTGAAGGGCGAATAATTCATTTCCGTCCCTGTCCCCTGCTTTCCAGATTATGCTGATATTTTATCATGGTGTTTGCTTGAGTCTGTGTATCTCTAAGTCATGGATATGCTGCCAGTTCCCTTTCAGTGTGTGTGTAACGTGGCAGAGATTTGCTGGCTGAATGAGGGCTGTCAGAGCAGACAAAATCAAACCTTCATATCCTGGCCTTCAGCAGTGTCATCATGATGGATGGGAGACATCTCCTTCCTCACTCTGCAGATTGATCTGTTCCATTTAACAGTGTTTGGATAGTGGTTACTTTGTGCTCTGGGGGAATGGTTTTCTACTGTGTCCTTAAAGCTAGGAGCAAAAATTACATGGATATATATAGATAGATATATATATATACACACACACATATATATATATATCTCCCCCAAAGTACCCCACAAAAATAATCTGAAAATCTCTCACCTTCATGAGTGCCAACAACATAAAGAGAAGTTGAAGAGACACAACAAAAGGACTTTTGTAATGAAATTTCCTCCTGAAACCTGAGACCCTCTGCTCCCTTCAGTGTCACCAATCACACAGAAGCTCAAGTTTGGGAAGTTGAGAGTTGTAACTTCTTGGAAGCCTTCCTCTATGTCACAACCTCCCTTAGATGTGCCCACTTGCTTCCTCATTTGAAGTGTACACCCTCCACAGAGAAAGTAATTCTGTTTCAAATGCCAGTACATTTCTGAATGTAGAACATATTTTTGAGCTCAGAGCTGTGTTCTTGCCTTATACCTTCATGTTCAGCAACTTTCAGAGAATGTCTGGTGGGAAGGTCCATGCTGAGCTGGGCAAGATGCGATGTTGCAAGGACAGCACAAAATTTATTTACAGGGCCTGAAATCTGTCTTCACTTGGTTCAGTGTCTAAACACAGGCCTCTAATGCAGTTTGGCTCCCTTCAGATAACCCATCTGCCTTCCAGCTGCCTCTCCAGGAGGACACAGCTTTTCCATGGGCCCTCTGTCATGTGTGCCAGTGTTGTGTTAATATCTAGGATAGCTGAAAACTCTAAAACAGACACCTTGAAAATTAAATGGTACATCCTGAGCTGTATAAAAACGGCACTAGCCACCCTCATCAAAGCAACTGGGAGGCACTGCAAGTGCTTTGCAAATGGTGACAGAGATGCACAGACCACACCCGCTTCCCCAAAACAGGGCTGCTCTGACAGTGCTGGTGGGTTCTGCTCACCAAGGGCAGCACCATGAGGATAGTGCCTTTGTGTGATGTGTTACAGCAATTCCTCACTAATTTCTGTATTGTCCTTTCAGCATGGGAAGCAGAATAGCGCTGTTTCTTCTTTTCACAGAGTAGTTGCCTGCCTTTCCCTAGCTCTGTTTTTACCGTTTGAACAAAAAATACATTTACAGTGATTCGTGCTTTAAGGCAAGTTGAGTTGATTAGAGCCATATTTTCTAATTGACATTTGCTTTGTCCTTGTTAGTCATCATTTGTAATATGCTATTGTCTTTAAGTGATCATAATTATGTAAAAAAAAGATTGGTTATGCACTTCCAGGAGTTTGCCAACTCATTTCCACTAATTAAGAACATCGTTTAGTGTAAGCTCGACAGCTGGCATACACCTAGAGAAGCATTCATTTCCCAGTCTGTTGCTGCTGTTCCCAGTGTAAGTTGTCCATAGGAGACACACACAGTCTTTATTCCTCTTTTAAAAGAAGTTTGTTTCCAGAATGGAGAGTCTCTTGTCACCGGTTCAACAAATCGAGCAAGGGGAACAGCAGGCAAACAGGGCAAAAAAGCAAGATGATGTTGCAGTTGATGCAGCATCCATGTAATATTTGCTTCTCCTTCTTTTCCAGCTGTGTTTTTTTTTTTTTTTTTTTCCCCAGATTTTAACATCTGCTTTTTCGGAAATTCAGCTTCTTTTGCTCTAAATTTCCCTGTCTTCACTCAGGTAAATTAAGCTTTCATTTCCTCAGCTGTTCTTCTGTTTTAGTGGGGATAAGCTTTGCCAGAGTAGATGTAGCAAACATGATTTTTTGAAAGAAAAGTGCTCATTTCCTGAGGAAGTGTGCTTTGCACTCCCAGCTAATGCAGTCATTTGACAGCCTTGCTGAAGATTTCTGCCTTCTGCATACCATGTGAGTGAGGAAGATTTAATTAACTCAAAGCACAAGAAACTCATCAGATAAAGAATGTTTTTTAATAGCAAAACCATGATATATTACAATTTCTTGTTACTGTTTTAATACTGTAATTATTCTTACAATAATTTATGGTTCACTCCTTTCTCCTGTTGGTGTGTTAAGCAAAGCTCCATTTACCATAGTTTTGTCTTTATTTCTGTCTCTTGCTCATGTTCCCTCCTCCAGTAACTGTATTTAGAAATACAAAGAGATATACAGAGGGGAAATCTATCTGAACCAAATAGCTCAGAGTCCAAAAAAAACACATAAGAAAATAAAAGAGGCAACATAGGGAAATTCAAATCTTGTTCTGATGGGTTGAAAGCAGAAACTTTGCCCAATTTGCTTCGCCTGTGCTGCTTCAGTTCAAGGGCTCGGATCAATAGGAAATCATTCCCTGGCTCCACTGGGCTTTTGCTCAGGTCCTGTGTACAATTCCCCTGCCTAATGAGCTCTTGGGAAGGGCAGCAAGCCGTGCAGGCAGAACCCAGGGACCGGCTCTTGTAGCTCTCTCAGATGAACACAATGAACAAAAGTTTGCAGGTTTGAATAGCCACTGGGTTCACATGAGGACATGTTCCACACATCAAATGCATGGGCACCACATGGCACAAAAGGACCTCTATTTTTAACATGGGCTTGAATTTTTAAGGGAAATGAGTCCCACAGTAACAAGACTAACAGACCTTGAGCCAGGGCTGGCTCAAACCCTGGTAGGAGAGTGCACCTGATTTAAACACTTGCTTTTTCTGCCTTCCAGTAGGAAGCACAAGGAGAGCTGAGGTGCAAGAGCAGTGCTTGTGGCAGGATTTGCAGAACTCTTCACACTGCAAGTGAAAGCAAGAGAAGGAAAGCAGCCCTTTGAAATCTCCCCCCCCTCCTGTCTCTCAGAAACATATTGCAAGGAAACGTAGAGAAGAGATGCCCAAATGCAATTACTTTTACCACAGGAAGAAGAGAAAAACCATGTCAGTACAGAAGCACATTTTATCACCACCTTGTCTCCAGGTCCTACCAGGGCTCAGGTGCACAGTCCTGTGCAGTCAGAAGTAAGGTGAGCTTGCAACCTCAATCCAGGCTGTAGGCATGCCAGGGAGTTGAGATTCATGTGGCTGCAACACCTTGGAAAGGCTTCACAAGGCTATGAATCAACCATGGGCCACTTTCAGGGTCATCTTGATTATAGAAAAAATAAATGCTGGGTTACCTGTCAGAGCAGCAAGGGCAGCAGCTGTGCCAAAGGCTTTGCTGAGCTTGTGCAAACCTGGATGCAGCTGCAGTGAGAAGAGAAGGTCTAAAGGAAAAAACCTGTGATGTGGCCATGAGGTGACATCAGCTGGGGCCACCTTTATGGAAAAAAAAATTCTCTAGTTCTTGTTTTATCTCCTAAATTGCTCACAACTTTAAACAAATCCATTAAAATTATTAGTATATTGTCAGCATAATCTGCAAGCTTTATTTGTGACTTAGGATTTAGCCTGAATTTACATGAAAATTCAGAATCTGGCTCTCAGTTGGTTTCCTCTTTCATTGCCATGCTCTCAGAATGGTTGAGGCTTCGCTAACCAGGCCAGTGGGAACTTAGATGCCCAGCATGGCTGGTGAAAAATGGTCAGTGGAAGGTTGACTTTGCCTTGGGCAAGATATATCTTCATCTCTACAAAGCCTTTTGGAATTGGAATGACATGGTGAAACAGAATCTCTCTCATTTGTGCCAGCCTTGACCAGTTTTTTGATGCCCAATTCTCATACTTGAGCACACAGGATTTGGTTGGGATAAAGCTGATTTTCTTCCTAGGTGCTAGTGTAGACCTGTGCTTTAGATGCATGACCAAAACAGAGTGATGGCTTTTTGACTGCAGAGCACAGCTTAGACAGAACCAAGGCTTTTTCTGTTCCTCACCCCACCCTACCAGTGAGGAGGCTGGGAGTGCAAAAGGAGTTGAGAGGGGACACAGCAGGGACAGCTGACCCTGACTGACCCAGGGGATATCCAACATCATATGGCATCACACCCAGCACAGAGCACTGGGGAACAAGAAGAAAGGAGGGGATGTTCAAAGCCATGGTGTTTTTGTTCTCCAGCAAAGGGTGATGGAGCCCTGCAATCCTGGAGTGGCTGAACACCTGCCTGCCCAAGGGACGGGTGAATAAATTCCTTGTTTTGCTCCACCTGCACACGCAGCTTATGCTTTACCTATTAAACTGTCTTTATCTTAACCCACAAGCTTTCTCACTCTTCCGATCTCTCTGACATCCCACCTGGAGGGAAGGAGTGAGCTGCTGGCTGGGCTTAACCCACAACACTTTGGGGAGCTTTTCATTGCTCAGCTCTTGTATGTGCACGTGTCACTTCGAGGAGTGAGGCTCAGGAAAGTGCCAGTGCTGGTCAGGAGCTCAGAGCCCCTTAGGCAGAATGGCTGCCAATTACTGGATGATGAAATTGCACAGATCATGGCTATCATTTGTGTACTCAGGAGTTCACCTCGCAGTCAGATCTGATTGAACACAGCTGTTCCCATCGCTGACAGACCGAGCAGGCAAACCAGCCTTTGCACACAAAGCCTGACAGCGGGAGCTCGCTTCCAGAGTGAGCCAGGCTTTGAGGCAGCAGGAGGGAGCAGCTCTGAGCTCTGCCATCTGATGGGCTCATGCAGGGCCTCATCTGGCTGTGGGGATCCGTGCAGGCTTGAATCACACCTTTTGACAGTGCCTGTGTAAGCTGCCCTGGGGAGAAGCGGACAGGCAGCTGATACCTGCTCCAGAGCTGGGGGTAATGGCACTGCTCACCCTGCCCTTCCTGGTGGCAAAAGACATCTGCTACCTGCTGGCAGGAGTCTGATGCTGATGAGGGGCAGCTCCTCTGGTTATCTGTTTCCATGTCACAATGCCAGCCACCCTGGGGGCTGCATGTGAGATATTTGCATGCGTGCATTGAGACAGAATGCGTAAATTTAACAGTGCTCTTTCTTCATATTGCTTCAGCCCTCAGTCATGGAAAGACACAGGTGCAGATTCTCTGGACTTAGGAGGATCTTGAAAGGTGCATTTTCTTCCTGAAATCCTCTATCATTTTGTTCTTCTCTAAGGCATTTAGGAAATAGTATGTGAAAATCTGATCTTCCTGGCACAGTGGTGTCAGCTGGGCTGTGATTACTGAGCTGCTGACACGTTAGGGGATGGGACAGCTTTGCTTGGGATCAAGTCTTTGTGCTGTCAACAGAAGAGATGAGCTTTCAGAAAGTTACTACCCCATTTCTACTGCAACCAAGCCAGGTGAGCTTCCCAGTTTCTTGTATCCAGACTCTGAGATAAAGACCAAAGATGTGAGCAATCATTTAAGTGTGGTATATGAAGTTATTCCTCTTTGCTAACTCAAACAATTCTCCTAAATCCTGAATAAGACTATGTAGAGGTTTGAAAGCAAAACGAGTGAGAGGCTC
>VZSR01001685.1:49501954-49521173 GCA_013398615.1 Brachypodius melanocephalos
GCTGATGTGTGATGCTGATGTACAATGAGAAAACTTACCAGGTCAGAGGTTTCCCTCTTTCTGCTCCTCCATGTCACCTGCAGTGGCACAGGGTGGAGATACCAGTATGTTTTTAGGAAGACAAACATCTGCACATGCAAGTGAGCTCTGGTCCTGTCCATGGACACGAGACCTATAATATTGACTAGTTTTCATCCCTCTCATATTCTTGGTGCTCTCTTCTGCTCTGGTGGCTTGAAAGTGGCAACATGTGTGAGCTATAAATATGACTGTGGTTAGGGATACATCTGGTTCCAAGAAAATTGAAAATCATATCCGAAACCTACTTTCTGGGAAAGTATAATGGGTTACAAAGTAAATAATCAATTTTTATTACAATGATTGTTTTAATAAGATGTCATTATGATGTCCTTATGTTCTACTGGTGCACACTGCATACACTTGTGTGAGGGATTACCTCCCCTTTCCCTGCTCCTCTCTTTCAAGCTACAACCACTGGCAGAGTGTGACTGATTGAAAATTGAGTAGGATGTTGTGCTCTTTAATACCCACAGAGCTCAAACTGACACTAGAAAACCCTTTGCACAGCAGCCAGCTGATGTGCCTTGGAGCTGATTTGGAAGGGACTCCTGTTGGATGGGAAAGAAGCCTAAATCCAAAGTGCTTTGAAATCAAAGAGGATCTTAGGGTGGCTTTAAGGGATTAGAACCAGGCCTCTGCCCAAGCTGAGACTGCCAGAGGGAGATGGTCACCACTGCAGAGCCGTGCTGCAGAGTGGTGTGAAGGTGGGAAGGCAGGCACAAATCCTTGGAGTGGGCCTGGGATACCCTCACCAAGCCTCACCTGGGCTGCAAAAGACAGGATATGAGAGAAGAACAGTGAGATCCTGGCAGAAAGAGGGACAAACAGGAAGAGAACACTGCCCTGACTCCCAGGGGGAAAAGCAGGTGAGGTGCTCAGCTGGGGAGCTCAGGAGCTCCCAAAGGGCTTCTGTGCTGGGGTCAGCTAAAGTCAAGGCCAAGCCCTGACTGGGTCAAATCAAGAACAACCCCAAAATCTATGTGCATGCCTACATGCAGGTATCAGCTGCCTTTAAAGGAACATTCACCTGAAAATATGATTGTAGGGTGAGCAAATTATTCAATATACGTCAGCCAGTCCTCAGCAAATTCCTGTAAGTCTGCACTTTCAGTCTTTGCTGAGGCAGGATCCGTGATCCCCTGCAATGAATGATGGCTGGGTGTCTGACATGGGAGATGTTCACTAAGGACAAGCTTCAGTGCTGAATTCTTCCTCCTCACCTCGATGTAGCATGTTCTTACACCTAGAGTCCATGAATAAGATGTGAAATGCTCCTGAGAATTGCTACTACTCTGTGTCTATATGGCAATGATCAGTATATCTTCCTCTCTGAGGGTATATGAGCAGGGTGAAATGTCCAATGTACTAGGACAGTGCTGGCTTTGTATATAAACATGTCTTAATTCATGCACTGCAATCATTCAAAATCCATCCCCTTTGAAATTTTCAATGTTTTCAGAATTTTCATGACTTTTCAGCTTGGAATCTGAATTTTTTCTCCCTTTATTTAGGCTGATTAATAATAATAATAATAATAATGATGATGATGATGATGATGATGATGATGATGATGATGATGCTCTTCTTTGCCCCTCTTCTTTCTTCCTTCCATTTCTCTCTTCAGCAGCAGAGGTGAGGAAGGCCCAGATCCCTGCAATGTGCAACCCCAGGCATCCCAGCTGGCCCCAGCAAGAAGATGCTTTGAGGGCTGGGAGCTGCTCAGAGCACCAGGCACATTCCATCAAGTTCCTCATCTGAATGAAAAGCTGAAGTGGCTTTTCTGTGCAGGGAGGATTGAAACCAGATCCTGCTATTAAATTTGTTAAATGGAAATGCAATGATTTATGAGGGAGGTAGTGAACCCTCAGAAAGAATTCAGTAATAATAACGCTGGGTGAATGGCAGTGTGGCAAGGGTTCGGAAGTAAATGATCTGTTAAAAAAATAAAATGAAAAAAACCCAAAAAAACACAAAAAAACCACCTAAAAAAACCCAAACAAAAAAAAAACCCGAACAAAACCAAACCCTCCCCGAAAACAAAACAACAAAAAAAACACCCCACCCCAGCTAAACAAAGCAACTAGATGTGAACCTGATAAAAATTTAAATTATTTATAATGAGATCAGCAAAGCAAGCAAAGGACTGGAGTGGGACTCATCTGATAGAAGCAATAAGAAGCACAGGCAATATCCTTTTACAGTCACGCTTGAGAAGTTCTAAGCCATGCAATGTGTTTAGCCACACACTGCTGGCAGATGTGGAACTAAATCCTAGGGATTTCTTTGGGGAAAAAAAAAAATTCAAATGACTCCATGTGTTTATATTTTTCTGGAACACATGTCAAAATTGAAAGGGTACTGAAAGTTTTAGGTGAGTACTGTATTGAACACTGCAGGGTCACAGTGCCATTAAAAAGGTTTGGCTTATTGATGACACCAATTTTAGCCAGTTTAGAAAAGCAATGCTCTGACTAGAGTTCATCTTGTAATAAAAGGGGAGAGGATGTCTGGTCATAGCTTTGTATGTGTTTAAAGCTTGCTCAAGAGTCTTTACTTATTAAAAAGAGAAAGAAAACAGAGTGGGGACATTGTGGCTTTCCACATTACTCTGCTGTGTGTCCATGGGATCACAGCAATGAATGCTGCAGACCAAACCAGGGCTTAATGAAATGAAAGACCCAGAGCTGAAAGGGAGCTGCTTGTATGAACTTCTCCAGTTCCAATCCATCCCCTAATTTCCCTGGGACAACAGGTAGCTCACAAGGTCACTTCAGTCAGGACCTCAGCCAGGAAAGGAAACCCAGATCCCGAGAAAAGAAGGAATAAAAAAAGCAATAGCTCTGAGACAGTAACCACATATTGCTCTCAACTATAATAACACATAGAAATGTGTATAAAGATCTGGCTCTGGGCTCTGACTCAGGGAGAATTGCTGTGATTAGCAAGACTCCTGGAAAATAATAATGGCCCACTGCAAATGGAAGGAAACTTTTTAATGGGTTTTATTGCTTCTTTTAAGAGGGCAGGATACCTCCCCTTGCATTCTTTTGCCTCTGTGGTTTTTCATCACTGGACTTTTAATATTGCAGCTACATCACTTCCCACACACATACACGCTTTTTTTTCCTGTTGGTTGATTTTATTTCTCCAGCTACTCCACACTGTGTCACACTTTGTATAAAATGGAATATCTACTCTTGCTACTGCCCCGAGAGCAGCATGGCATCCTGCTTAACAGCTGTGGCCACTAATTCACTGCAACTGCAGTCTGTCTTCTCAGCATCAGCTACATTTCTTTTCCATATGCTAACTCCCTTTCAGCCTTATTTTCCCATTACCCAGCAGTAACATTGAGTAACTGTGTTGGGCTGTATTCAAATGCAAATTAATATCCCCTTCTGCCCATTAACTCTGCTGTTTCTTGTCTAGCCAAAGCAACTGGAAACAAGCACGTATCTTGGTTCAGTGGTCGGACAGAGGGGCCCTGTCTGGGCTGGGATTGCTGTTCATCTCCAAGAGCAGACACAAAGCAGCAGCCTGCAGAGAGGAGAGGTCCTTCATCAAGATGTTTCTTGTCAAATAACCCCTGAACTCCCACCATTCAGCAAATACCGTGGCTCTCTTGAACTTCAGTGTTTGATGTTTGTAATTCACGCAATGCCTGTGCTGTGCTCTAGATTGGAAACATCCGGTGGATTGACATCCCAAACCCCACTAGATCAGGCACGGGGGAAGGGAAGATGTCACTGAGCAAGGCATATGACTCAAATCTTAAAAATTGTTGAGCTACAAAAACGTTTAAACAGAGCAGCCTGGAAGAAAGCAAGTTCTCCAAAAGTGGGGA
This sequence comes from Brachypodius melanocephalos, assembly GCA_013398615.1. Taxonomy (NCBI): domain Eukaryota; kingdom Metazoa; phylum Chordata; class Aves; order Passeriformes; family Pycnonotidae; genus Brachypodius; species Brachypodius melanocephalos. The sequence continues at coordinate 49,505,880 of VZSR01001685.1, forward strand.
TATAGGTGTCAATGCTGAGAGCATGAAGGGAGTGCAGGGAGGAAGAGAAGAAAAATATAAAAGAATTTTTAATTTTTTTTTTGTTACATTCTTGGAAATATTTGGGGTATCTTTCTTTCACAGCTCTTTCTTTTTTCAGGATTAGAAACAGTAGCACCATTTTAGGAGGAAAAAGTGGTGTAATTCCTTTGAACCCCACCCCCCAGAAAAACTGAGCTCTGCACATGTGAGCCACTAGCACTAAAAATTCCTACATATTTCTTCCTTCCTATGCAACTCTGAGCCTCATTTGAATTTGTTTTCCGCTCTGGTGCTTCACCTTCAGTCACCTACTGGTCTCACCTTTCTCTTTCCAGCAGAGGCATGGGCAGTGTGTGTAGAGAGCATTACTCCATGCTAAGCAAATCTTATGTCTTGAAAAGAACATTCTGCATCCTACCTGGAAAAAAAAACCTTTAAGTTGGTGTCTTTCCTTTGAAAATCCCAAAAGCAAAAGAGATACAAGCACAGGGACAATATCCACCACTTAGGGGCCTTCGATGCATAATAAACAAAGCTCTGAGCCAAATCTGTGGTTCTTGAACCCATCCTGAGAGTAGCTGAAGCTCAGCTGTTGGAAGGCGTGCTCTGTGGATGGAGTGCACTGGTTAAAGGATAGGCACCACTTTCCTGACCACAGTTCCAGCTGGCTGAGTTGGTAACAGCAGTCATTCAATCAGGAGGCAGAAAAAAGCCTCCCCCCGTTCAAAGTAAGCCCTGCAACACTGATCAGAAATCTCAGATTTCTGCAAAACTCTTGCAAAAATTATGTGCAAAATGGTTTCCACACCAAAATGCGTAAAGGTATTTACTATATTTAATGCATGCATAATGAATAATGAATAAATAAGAGATATTTGTAATCAGGTCACAAAGAGGAAGGGTAAAAAACAGTCCTGGAATAAATTATTTGCCATAAAAAGAAATCACTGCTCCTTGGAAGACCCACACCTTTGAGTTCATGATGGGTGAAAAGACAGTTGTTTAAATTTCCCATTTCTGAGTTCAGAGCATTACTTATGTTCATCATTATGACCATTTCATGCATAAGAAGCCTGTTCTTCCAGTGCAGAATAATGAATGTGTCAGCCCAGATAACTGCTGAAATTCAGCCATCTGCAAGATGTTGCCATGGAAAGAGCCTTCTGCACAGGAGTTTTTGGCTGTGGATATTGTTCTGGGGATTGTACTTTCTGTACAGGACCTTGCAGTTTTGGTGCCCTTTGGAGAGAGTGAATTCCATGGCTGATCACTGCAGTTGTTTAACCTTAGGCACTCAAAAAAGCAAAGGAAACACTCCTTCGGTCCAAATGTGTGATACCAGAGAAAGAGGTTTTGTTACAAGGTGATGAAAACGCATTTTTCTGGACAAAGATGTGAGAAGCTAATCCAACAGTGGCTGAAAGAAATCAAACAGATGTTGCAGGAAAGAGATCACCTTTTATCTCTGACCTACCCAAAAAGGACAAGTATAAACTAAAGGCAGGAAAAACAACCCTTGTCCTGCTGGCCTTTCTTATCTTTTAAGAGAGGCTTCAACTGGGCTCCTAGCTTTGAAGTCTATCAAATGATGGGCCTGCTAAAAGTGATTAGCACATTCCTGCATGCTGAGACATCGATGAAAAGAGAGCTGGGAACACAGCCCTCTGAAGCTAGAAACGTCTGAGGCTGTGGGATCACAGAGGGATGTGTAGATCCCCTCTGTCAGCTGCAGCAATGAGAGTGAGCAAAATGCAGGAACAGTATTCCATGCTGCTGAATGTGCATATCATTTGCATCTGCAGCATTCCCCATCCTCCAGCTCTGAGCTCTCAGTGCATCCTGAACCCCTGGAGTCCTTCCAGTCCAGAGACTCATTTCTGACAGAGACTGGCATCAAATATGTCAGATGAAGTGAAAAAAACCCCTCATAATGAACAATAATGGAATAAGAGGCCAGAGGGAAAGTGTCTTCCTAATAACCCATGATAGGTTCAATAAAGGCAGAGCACAAAACAACGAAAGGAGAGAGAAAACTGGCAGCAGAATTAGTCCTGCTATGACTGCAGACTCCCAGCTACCAAGAGCCAGAGAGCAGCAGAGATATCAGGGTGCTGCTCTCCCACTGCAGGGTACAAATAACTCCCCCTGAAACCAATGACATTTATCCATGTCCCGTGGCAATTAAACGGAGCCTCCTGTCTGCTTTTCTCAGTGTTGCTGTTGCAGGAGATCACCGGGGCTGCAGCCTGTGTGTGTGTGTGTGTGTAATTTGTGCTCTCTGTTGGAGAACACTCAGCTGTCATGACAAACTGCAAAAACCTTGTCAGCACAGCAAAGAGGCTGCAGGTCCCTGTCAGAGGGAGAGCCAGAGCCACAAGGCTGTGTGCAGGCATTGGGATTGTTTGCTTGACTCTCTTTTCGTTTTCTCTCTTGCTGGCAGGTCAACTCATTCAATGAAGCACTTTCAAGTGCCCTTCCTCAATCTCTCTTGCATTTGAGGTAGAAAAAGCCTTTTCGTTTGAGTTTCCTCTCTTGCCCTACATACCCAGCTATCAGCACCACATTAGGATTAGGGAATGTCAGGCAGGTGTCCAGAGTGTGGGCTAAGAAAACCTCATGCTGCTTCTAAAGAGGTTGAGAGCTTCATTCTAGGGCTAAGGGACAGATCTCCAGGGCTTTGCTTGCACTTGGGTAGCAGATTTTCTCTTGGAAATGAGATTCGGGAGCACATGCTGGAGGGCAACATCTGAATTCAAAGCCCTCTTGGCAATGGTGGAAGAAATGCAGAATAGCACAAGTATCAGGGATATTCTGTGGCAGAAGTACAGCAGAGTAAATGATTGCTCAGGTAGTTATTGGGAAAGGCAGCTGCCTGATTTTGAACAGCTCACAAAGCTCATCTAAAAATTGGATCAAGATTTGGCTGGAAAATTTAAAATAGTAAGATAAAATGTATTCTGGGAAAAACCTGAAATTCTTTGCTGTGGCAGAAAAAAATCTAAAAGTATCTGCCTACACCAGAAAACCACTATGGGTGATATTTTTTTGTTCTGTGCAGTGAAGCATATGGAGATAGAGTTTATACCAGTTATGAGTTAATTTGTCAATACCAGCGAGGCTTAGGCTGAACAAGATCAAAGCTCTCATTCCAGAAAAGCTGTATCTATACACAGATATATTCACTCTGGCTGAAATAAATATTTAAAGGAGGAAAGCTGCTACATCATAACCAGACTCACCCCTAAGTAGATATGCTCAAGATATAGAAAGTGGAATTTCTCTTCTTGTACTGGATCAGAAGAGTTTCCCTCCTCCTCCCCTTCTTTTTTCCTCCTCTCTGAAAATCCCACCAATTCACCAGGTAGGAGCTGTGTGAGAACTGCTAAATTTCAAGGGGTTTACGTGATGGGGAGGAAGGAAGGTAGGGAGGAAGAGAAGTATTTGGTGAAGGGTCTTGGCAAAACTCAGGAACCTTCTTCCCACACCATTTCCCCAGTCTCTCATGTGCCTTGCTCTTTCCTGGTACTGAAATGCATCAGAAATAATAAAAATCTTGAATTCAAATAGACACAGTTGCACTTTCTCAAAATCCCTGTATGGTCACATCTGTTGTAGAATTCATAGCAGTGCCTTGAATCCATTTAATTAACATCAGTTGGAGAATTTCAGGGCTTTTCAGGTAGAGCAAAAAATCCCTGTGTAGAAACCCTTAAATTACTGTAGCACTTTTTTATTAATTTAGCTTCACTGCGCTGAAAAAAGTGAAATAAATCCCTAATGCTCTGAAAAATAAAATGAGGGCTCAGACACTCTGAAGCAGTAATAGCTTAGCTGGAATTGTGGATTTAAACCAATAGAAACCCTCTTGTAAACATTATTAGCCATCTAGAACACTGACTGATGGAGGACATTTCACTGGAAAAACCCTGCTCCTTGCACTTATAACATGACTCTGAACTCAACTAAATTTTTCATAATCTAGAAAATATTAAACTGCATGAAAATTTTCCCTGTTCCGTCCAAGAAAGTTGTAGCTGGGGGAGTTGCCTATGAATAATTTCCTTTAAGAGTTTTGTCCTTTATCTTGGAGCAATTCTGGTATTGTAGCTTTAGATTAACTATTAACTTATTTCAATCTAGCTTAAAAGGAAAGAACGGTGTCCCCATGGCAGTTTGCTTGGGTTGAACTGCTGCCCCTGTGTATCTGAGTACCACACAGGGCTTCTTCCACATTAAAATGGAAGCTCTGTCTGCAGTGATGTGAGCACAGCAGACAGCAGCAGATACCTCTGTGGTCTAAAACGAGGTCAGTGTAACTATAACTTTGCGGAAGTTCCTGCCAGACCAGCTGTTGACATTCCCATCCTCCACCAAACCTGCACCCAAACAATGTGGAGTGTGACAAATGTGACAAATCTTGGTGTGGGTGGGCACCTGGAGGCACCTGGAATGTCAGGGTGACTCCTGCAGCCAGACCTGGCCAGAGGTGTCCTGCGTGCATCCCCCCAGCAGTCACATCTGCTGGGTAGAGATGATCTTTGCATTGGACAAGTGACTTGTTTTACTGATTTTATATGGGCAACACCTGGATAAATCCACTTTAATTGCAGCAGTTTTGAAAGAAATGTTTGTAGTACAAACGAGGATAATGACCAGGCTTACACCAAAAAAGAAATCCCAGCAGGTCTACTCTGAATTTCACTGAATAAATGGTGATTCCAAGGACAAATCTACTTAGTAATCTAAGGGGTGACTGGGTGATAGATGCACAATCCTCCTCTACTTTAACAAACTGCAATAATATTAATGGTTAGATATATGAGGTACTTTTTCCAAACATCTACTCACCACATAAACAGGAAGGAATTCCTTTTTTATTACTATTTTTGTAGAGCACTGAAAGGTTACTAGAGAATTTATGGTAGTTTATTTAGGGGGACGAGTTGCTTTTTCTTCAAAATATTTGTACAGTTATTTCCAGAAGAAAGAAGAGAGTGCTTGATGAGCCCAAACTATAATCAGGACAGAATATATGTGAGTATGATATATCTTATGAGCCTCTCAATGCATTTGTACAAGCCATCCATCACCAGACTGAAGGGAGAGGCCAGTGGTCAGCTGGTGGCTGTAAATCTGTCCAATTCTGTAACTCACTCTAGCCAGATGCATTTGCAGAAAGCCCAGGAGCAAACTCTGCTCTGTGTTAAACCTTAGCAGAGTGTTGTTCATGTGTGCCTCATCAATCACACAATCTTAAAGCAAAGGCATCCATTCCACAGATGTAAATAAATAGATGACCAGGCACTTCTGGGACTGTTGTTTATGCAGACAGGCAGGTGAAGTATTGGGAATTTTTATTCTGATGAGCACAAAGTACCAAAAGAGTCAAACTCATTTTATTTCTGTCTTTAAAGGTCAATGCCTGATTCTTGTCTAAATGCTCTGAAGCAATTTTGCTCTCAGAAGGAAAATATTCAGGATCTTGACAAGACCTGGGGCTTTATCTCACCTGTCTTTAGCCACCTGTAAAGCAGGCACCTTCTGTAAGCCAATCACTTCATTTTCCTCTGTAATTAGCAAGAGGAGCAGTTCAGCAAAGCTGACACCTCTGGTTCCTTTTCTCTGCTGGTGATGGAGGGAACACATACTACAAATATAGACAACCTGCCTAACCTTTAGGGGCTCAGTGCTGTCCAGTACCTGCTTTGTTGGGTTTCAGCTACCCCAAACCTGCTTTTGTGACCCCTGGGGAGCCTTCGCATAACCAGCATCTGCCTCCCTGCAGCTGCAGCAGCTGGAAAGGGGCTGTAATTAGGGCACTGTCACTCTGGCTGAGCATGCAGGAAGCAGGCAGAGGATGAAGAGTCTCAGCACACTTGTGTCCTACTTAACTCTCATCACAGACCCTGGATTTTCCCTACATCCCTTTTCTCTGGAAATTTAGCAGCTTGCAAAGGGAGCTTCCTCTGTGTCACAGTGAGATGGCAAGTCAAGGTGTCACTGAGAATCCTTTCTTGAAAACAATGTCACAGGTATCACTCACTCCTTTTGTTCTTCAAGATATGTCCATCTCTTTATGCTCCCATGAAGTTCTGGGATATTTATGGGACAGAAATAGTACTTAAAGCAACCTCTATCAACCTGAGTCTGTTTTGAGTCTGGGCAATTGCCATCATATACATGGTATCATTCAAGTATTTAATAATTATATTCCACCTCTTAAACCTCTCAAGATATTCTCTCTACCAGAACTCACAGGGAGAAGATGCTGTAATGAAACCTTTTCAAGTTCTCTAGAATCTCACAGGGGCAATATAGGACAGGTATGTTCCTGACTTTGTTCTGTTCAAATGGGAGAAAGGAGTGAGGAGGGGTGAAGAGGGCAGAAATATTGAACACTTCTATTCATCTCAAAAGGCCTTACTGTTGCTCCCTTATTTGCCAGACAAGTTTGAATTCTGCACTCTTACCTTTACACATTGCCAAATTTAGTCTCTGATGCAGCTAGATTCAATGTACATCCCCCATCCAATCCCCACTCTACTCAGGACAAAATGGTGGTTTATTACCACTTTTACTTGTTTTTTGTGTTCCCACTCCAGAATCTTCCCTCATGCTCCAATTCCACGAGCATTTGTTGCTTTTTTGTCTTGTTGTTAATCCTTCATAATCCTTATTCACACACTTCTACCCACTTATTGCCTCTGACAGGGCCACAGCCTGAACAAGGAATCACAAAGCCCAAGTTAAAGGTGCCCTCTTTCTCTGTCCATTTGTGTTTTGCACATTGAACCACACAACGTGTTTCTCAAACTGCTGACAACCAGTGACTCCACTTACAGCATTTAGCAATTCAGAGTTTAACAAATTTAATGGAAGAAAATCCTTCATGTCCAATTTGAATAAGTGGGGGATTCAGATGCAGTTGTCCTGTGTCTTTATGAACTCCATGAAGTGCCAGATGACCAGTCACTCTAATCACTACATGGCTTTGGGAGCATTTGCTTTCTGAGGAGTGATTATGCCCAAAAGAAATTGTGCCCAAAGAAAAATGATCTGCATGAAAATGTACTCAATTATAAACTGCCACAGCAGAAATGGAACCTGACAGCCCAGCTGCCCCACAGGACACCTGCATACATCACTGAGCAGAAGAAATGGTTCTAAGGACCGAGCTCATAAAATTCAATGACAGCCACCAAAGCATACTCTGATTTTCAAAAACAGTTGGTTCCCAAGCAGCTTTCAAGGGGGCAAGGGGAAGCACTGGATATGCAGGGCACTGGAGAGAAGAATTGGTGTTGGTGGAATCAACATTTTCAACCATTTGCAAGCATCCAGAGGTTGATGCACTTAGAGGTAAATGTGTGTGTGTTGGAAGTTCCTCTTGTAGAGAAGTTACAACAACACACATCTTCTACCCTGTGTGAGGGATTTACACCTTTCTCTTATTAATTCCTTTATGCAGTGATTGAAGCAGCCAGGTGTTGAGCTCCTCATCCTTTCCTTAAGCAATAAGATGTCAGATACCAGCAATGCCTGACACCACATCAGGCACAGTCAGTGGCAGATGAAGGGAGTAACTTTCATCACAAGATCTGTGATGTGAAAAGTTGTTGCCTGTCATAAGGCAGCTACACTCACCATGGTAGCCAAGCATCACTTAAAAGTACAGCAAAGAGATATTGTAAAACTATCTTGATCACCAGCATTCATCAGTTTCCAGAGAAAAACTAACAGGTGTGGTAATAAGGATGGAAACTCTACAGAATGATCATGGAGAATAAAGGAAAGAAAATGGAGCTAAACTTAATTATCTCTTCTAAAGAAAAATGAATGTCAAGAAATAAGTCAGGTGAAAATATTGTCCAAGCTACCATCATAATAAATACTGTGTATACAGAAGAAGCAATGCTATTGGGAGATACTACTTCATTTGGAAAAATACCCAAACCAAAACCAATTAGCAAAAATAATAGATGTTTTTGCTAAAGACCAAAAATACTGAAGTTGGTAGGTGTCTGAACAAAACTAAATCCTGGAAAAAAACCAGAAAATATTAAGTACAGTAGGCAACTGTGTGGAAGACATCGATACAATCAGAGATACTGTGTAGACTAAGAATTAAAGCAATGGGACTGAGGATGATCCAGGGAATACATTGACAATGGCACCATGAAAGGCAGAAAGAGATCCCAGGGAGCTGAGGTCCATGGAGGCTGTGGAAACATTGGGTGCAGCAGCAGGTCTAACTATGCTCATAGAGTATTGCACTAACATAGTTTAAACATTTTTGACACCCAGTCTGGTCTGTTCAGAGATGAATGAAGCCTCATGACATCTCATATCCCATCACCCAAATACTCTGGGCAGGAAAACCAGAGGGTCCTACAGGCTGGTTGAGAAGATGGGGAGGTTATTCCAAAGAATAGGAAGAGATCAGTGATGCGATTAAGGGACTTTCTAATGGTCTGAGTGCACAGACACTGCTGAAGGGTGCCAGCCCCTCTCTTGGTACACAAGCATCCAAACAAACCTGATCCCAGTGCTGCCTATGAATCAGTCATACTGAGGAGCAAAATTCTGCTGGAGACACACAGACAAGACTGAGGATCACAGAAAAGAGCCAAAAAAAATGTGGACTGTAAAAAAGAAAAATTAAAATCCCCCAGGAAACAAGACATGTTGTAGCTTGTCATTCATCCTAGTTGTTATGTCAAGCTGTAGGACACCAAGGAGCATAACCAGAAATATTCTTTGTGCTAAGATGACCTCTGTCTAGAAACACATTTTTCAAAGCAATGAGCATCTACAGGACAAATATGAGTTAGAAATAGTGCAGTCTGAGCCTGGAAAATTGGCTGGATCCATTTGATTTGCTGGTCTCAACAGAAGAGCAGCAGTCAGGATGACAAAGGCAAGGTAGCACTGCAGTGTGAGAAAGCAGCAGGTAACCAAATCTGAATTGGCTGGAAGCTGCTATATGCAGAATTGTTAACACACCCAGTAAACTCCACCAGGCTCTAAGAACACACCCAGGGTCCTCAGCATGCTCTGCTGGGTGTCCTTGTTTCACTGGCCATGCCCAAAGGGACGGGCACTCCTGTCTGTATGACAAGGAGGGTAAGGTCCTGTGGTGCTGTGTGATCACACTCTTGTGTCTCCTGGGTCTCGCAAACACAAAGATTATAGCTGATGACCTTAGTATTGTTGAAGGAAGCAAAGTCTAGGAAACATGAGAAATCCTTTAAAAACTCCATAAACACTTCAAGGGGGAATAAAGATAAGAGGTTTTGAAACAGCAAGGCCCTCCTGGACATTTCAGGCTCTATTTCTAAGTTCCACAGTATCAGGGAATGTTCTTGAACATTGGGACAGATTCATCTGTGTTCTTAAACTGCCAGACTAACATCTGGCATGGTTTGGGCCAAGCAGCCTGGTACTCCACTGGGTAACTTCCATGCAGAGCTTGGATGCCAGCACTAGCTAGGACTGTCCCCTGTAGTCAATTTGGATGTGGTCCAAGGATAGGGTTCAGTGGCATGGGCATGGGTTGTTCTGTGTCTGCTGATCTCCACTCCAGGAACTTTCTCCAGACATGTTACACTGCCACAGATACGACTTTGTGACTCTCCAGGTACTGCAACAAAGATGGACAGTAAAATTACTGTCCTCCTCTCCAGAAACAAGGATACTGTGCCACTGCCAAGGGAGTAGGGGTACTTCAGAGACAGCCTGAGAGCGGGCACATCTCATCCTGAGGAGTTAAGGCACTTCTCTGAGAAGCCAGAGACTTTTTACGTGTGTGAGGCTCAGATTTAAGATACTTTATAGAAAACAAATGTTTGAAAGCATCATGCTGCAGAGCTGAGCAGGTCTGAGTCCAGCAGCAAAGACCTCACAACTTGACGGGAAAGAAAACACAGCAGTTCATCCAGCTGAGTGTGTGAACCATGGACTAAGGCAGTGGATGAAGCAAAACTTGAGCGAGAGCAAACAGAAAGAATGTTGTGAAATTCAGTGCAAAGTCTGGATGCTACAAAAACCATGTGTGAGGCTGACACAGAGAGTGTGGGGCAGGGGAAAACCCAGATCTGGAAAGGAAACAGAGCCAACAGATTTTCATGCAACAAAGTGAAGATGGAAACCAAGTTATATCAAGTTCATGATCAAGATACTGAGAACAGGAAGTGGGGGAACTGGTTTCAAAACCAACTCATCTGAAAGTACGTGATGTTGAAACACTGAAAAAGGGTGGTGATTAAAGCCACATCTGTAGGTTCAGGAACGTGCTAGTAATTTACTTAGTGGCAATGAATCCTGCAAAGCACACTGAAGCTAAGATTGTTCAAAATAGTGTTTTACCCATTCTTTTGTGGCTTACAAGGCACAGCATATAATTCAAGAAGAGATTCTTTGGAGGTTTACTGAGAGATCACTGTCTCTGCATATGACTACAAGCAGCTGCAAGTTCTCTGTAGAAGTAAAAACTGTCCATTTCGTATTGCAAACATGTCATGGTGTTATCAAGGACTAAAAACATGAAATGGCTCTTAGTTTTTGACTTGCTGATTCAACTCTGTTCTGTGCAGACCCACACTTTTCTCCAAGCAGTCTTGAACCAGGCAAATGAGGAAAGGCAAACCCAGAAACTTTCTAGGATTTAAAAAGCAGTGATCGTGCTGGTCCTCAAACTGCTTCAGATGACTTAATTATTTTCTATCTATTTCAGAGAAAAAACAAAAACAAAAACAAAAACCCCAAACATATAAACCAACCTAACAAACAAACAAAACAAAAAAACCCCACCAAGAGCTGTGAGAAATGTAATAGAAAAGGAGAGAGAAAAAGTAAGGGAGATGGATCATGTCACAGAGCTCCCAAGTCTGCTTATGATGGAAGGATGGAGATTCCATGGTGTAGAAACTGTGAATTCTCTGATAAAATGTCTTACTAAAAAGGAAACATTAATGTGGAAGGAATATAAATAGAATGGCAAACAAATATTCGATTTCTACCTTGGGATACTCGAACTGTGGCAGGATTCAGCAAAGATCCTTAAATATGCTTTGGAAGAAGGTATCTTGATCATGCAAGGCGTGCATGTCAGTCCATGCCCAAACTGTTTCCTGCTCTGTGGCACCACCTCCTGGCATTAGTGACAACACAGACCCAAAAAAAGAGTAGGAACCCAAACTTTTCATGTCTCCTTTGATCTCAGTTATTGCTTGAGGTGCTTGTATGAAGGAACAGAGGATGATACTATTTTTGACCAGAGATATAAATATATATATTATTAAAAATCGTTGCATTGTTAGCATTACAGAATTAAATCCTGAGTAAAAATAATGGTTCATGAACATAGTTTACACCGTGTTGCACCAGTAATGAAGTGATCTTTGGCAGCATGCACGTTCTGTGCCCATCCACCTACATCTGCATCCACCCATTTCTGCATCTTCCAAACCTACTCTACAAACATAGAGAAAGCAAGAAATTGCTCAATGGGAAAAATCACAAAGTTTTCTTTTGTGTCCTACTGGAAACTTTGAAATAAGATCTCATCTGCAGGCTGTCCAGCCACATGTAAAGCCAGCAGAAATGCTGTGGCACTGCTGGAAACATTCCAATTTTACAGCACCTGAATCCCTAGTGGATGCTCCAGGTGGACTGCACACACAGCTCACCACAAACTATTAGGCTGGGGAGGACTACTCAGAATGGAAACCTGGAGGCATTTTTCACACACAGTTCTCTGCCCATCATTCTCCTTCTTCCCAGGGGAGAGCTCTCCCTTCCTTCCATGGTTTGCTAAAGGCTGGTGTCTGAAGTCACATTCACCAGAAGTGGGCACAAGGCTACAAGTTAAAAAAAAAAAAAAAGTCGTTACTATTTTTGCCTGCTGTTGCTTTTCAATATGTCTTCACCTTTAATCTGTAAATTGATGGAAAAAATCAAATTTGTGCTTTCAGCAGGCTGCAGTGTCTATTTTCTAGGCATGGACTGATCAGCTCCAGTCTTGCCCTTATTTCCATATTCAAAAATGTGTCACAGTAGACAAGCTAATGGATTCAGGTGGAAAAGCTACCTGAATGTATTGGGTAATATTTATCAAAGGTTTAGAAGCTAGTTGGCATAAACCTCTTTCAGAAAGGCAGAAAAACTTAATTTAGTAATAACTGAGATAGTAAACTCAGTAAATTGAGGGAATGCAGAATTATATTCTATTAAAATAAAACATTCCCGCAGTTAGGAGGATTAATCAAACTGGTAAACCTAAAAGTTTCAACTGATCTTTCAAGATGGCATTTTTAAAAAACTGCTTAAATGAGCAAAAAAAAAGAACAGGGAAAACAAGTTGCTGATTCTGTCATTTTTGAGCTACAGAGGTATGGATCTGGAACAACAAAATAGAGACCTACAATACTGTTACTTGACAGCTTTATTCCATGTACTCAAGAAAAGGAAACATATTCACCAACATAGTGGAAGAGGATATGCTGAGAAAATCTGAGAAAATTGTTTTCTTGTTATTGAGTTTACCTTGTGCTTACTGCAGTAAAATTATGCTCAATATTTCATCTTGCTCCTTCCATGACTGCTTTTTTGTAAAACATCAAAACCCTCTCTACCTGATCTGTAAGAGGAAATTAATGGTTTTTCCTACTGATGTGTCTGCAAAAAACATTGGGAGTGGCTGTCAACACCTTCTGTACAAAGCTGTCAGGGGTGTTGGCTAGATTTGTATCTGAAGACAGTGCGTGAATAAACTTTGCTCAGTGTGGTTTCAGTGATCTTGCAGTCTAACAACAGCACTCTTTTACAGCAAAGTGGTTTGTTTTTTTTTTTTTTTTTTTTTCAAATAAGGGATAATAAAATCACACTTAAGAATATTGTAGATGCAGCATATGGAATAGAACTCTTGTTGCAGTTATCAGAATCTAATTACCCCAGGGAGGGATGCTGGAGTTGAACTCACCTGCTGATTTCAGAACATCTCAGAAAATTATTTTTCAAGGTACTAAAGAGTTTGAAATCCAGCCTCTGACTTGGATCAGTGCTTCTGTATTGCTAATAAGACCAGTTTTATGATGGTGTACTTCTTGAAGGACCTCAGATAAACGTGGCAATGAACAAAGCAGACTTTGGAGCACTAAAATGTCAGGCAGATTGTTCTGCAGGTATTCATATCTTCTGTCCTAGTAATGGGAAAGGTGACATCGTCTTTGGATAAAATTAGTTGCTAACTCCATCCATTCACTGAGAAGTCCTGCAATAGCACATGCCAACACCCTTTGAAGTAGAGTAGCAACAGCAATGCAGCAGAAAAAGACAGGATATGATCCAGACATGGTTTTGACAAAAGTGTTTAGTAAGACATACTGCCAATGCCAAGAATGTGGAGCTCTGGGAGTCTGGGACATTTTTCATCCATGGTGGGAAGGAACTGAACCACTGCGGGTCTAAGGGAAAGAAATTATGACAGGCAATATCTTTGGGTCTCAAAAGCATTTAAGAAATAACTAGTCCCGTTTTCTTTCCCTTCTGTAGTACATTCCCACTCTTTTTTTTCTAAAGAGACTCAGTTTTTAAGCCCAAATCATTTCCTTTCAGGTTAAAGGAAAATTTCTGGTGCATTATTTAGCATATTTAGCATTACCTTCTTCTATGTACCTCTTTTACTTCCTTTATTCACAATAGAGAAACAATGTTCTGCACATGTAAGAGGATTCTGGACTTAATTCAAGCAGTGTTTTCACATCTTATTCATTGACATAGTGCTTTCACATTTAAGCACCACACTCAGGACATTTGCATAGATACTGAAAAAAGCTTAATTCTCACTTTGGTTTAAGAGCAAGGCACCCAGTAACATAAATAACAGACTGAAGGATGACACCATCCCAAATAAAATAAAATAAAAAAAAAATAAAAAAAAAGATTTTAAATGTTCTTTTAATTCACTAAAACTTTTGGAACCTGCTTTCTGGGACTGAATTTGGGTGAAGCTCTGTACAATGTGGTCTAGTGGGAGGTGTCCTGGTCCATAGTGGGGGATTGGAACAAAATGATCTTTAAGGTCTCTTCCAACTGAGGCTATTCTATGATTACATGACCCCATTATCTCAAGTAGATGGAAACATCTACTCTTCAGGCTTCTTTCTGTTATGGGCAGCAGCACTGAGAACAAAATCAAATTGCAAATTAAAAGTTCAGGCTTCTGTCCAGGTTCCTAATATACCCCAAGATTTCATTTTCTCTTGTAAATAGTGCAAAATAGATTGAAGCAAGGGACATGATAAACCTCCTGTCAGAAAAGCTGGAATATCTTTACTAAAAAGAGTGGCTGCATTCAACCTGCATTTTGGGAATAGTCCCAGCTCCTGCTGTCCCACAGGCTGTGTCCAGGTCTTGTCTAGAAGAGGGATGGAATCTGTGCCAAGGAGCAACCCAGCAGTTACCCAGTCCAAACCAGTTTAGTTTAACAGTGTAAGTATCCCTGAAGTTTCCAGACATACCTCAACCAGTCCAATGCGTTGTCTTCAAGCACACAAAAATTGGAATTGCATTGAGTGTTTTATAATTTCACCAGCTGAAAAATAAGATTTCTATCCCACAGGGAGACACGTCCCCCCATTAGAAGCACAAGGACTGAGACAGATCTGTGGGTATTTCCTGTGTGAGTGCAGAGGAGACTGTAGGACACAGTGTCTGGTTAGGTTTCTGACCTGGCACAATAGCCCAGCTATGGGGCCTCCCTAAGACCCTGCTTGCACGCTGGAACCACTGAAAAAGAGATCTTGTGAATTTTGTTCAGTCTTTGCCTGTGTTTCTCTCTGCTCATGCACAGAACACCTTCAGCACAAAGACTGGCAGGAACACACCCCAGAGGCATTTCCACTCCCTGGCAGCATGGTGGCTTTTAGACAAGAGGTTTGTTCTACCTCCTCACATCCAGAGACTCAGGCAGGCTCTAACACCAGAAGCTCCAGGAGAAAGAGGAAAGGACTTCTGGGTATGGAGAAGAGATAAGCATCAGTACAGGAGTGGTGCGGAACAAAAGTCACACCAGAGCTGGCCAGAAACACAAGTTCTTCCACTCAGCTATAAAAAAGGGTAAATATGCCTAGAATTTAACAAGCATTTTTTATGGCCCTTGAATGACATTGTGTCAGTCACTGCAGAGCTGTCTATAAATCATTGCTGCTTGTTGTGGCTCATGGTATTCACATTTTGGATTTACCAGTTTCTGTCACGGGGGAGGAAAGCCTC
>VZSR01001685.1:49521273-49544497 GCA_013398615.1 Brachypodius melanocephalos
TGTCATTTAGCAATTGCTTAATCCTTGGCCTTTTGAAGCCAAACCAACCAGTTTCAGATAGCTTACCCAATGACTTGTGTAATTCAAGACCCTCCACCACTGTGCCAATATTTAACAACCAACCTCCCTTCCTTTGGATACCTTTATTCAGTTGTCTTGCTACAAGGTAATCAATGATACCTTCACACTCCATTCCACTGTTAATGAGTGAATTCAGTGATTGAACACTTTGGCACAAGCACTGCCCTCTGTCTGTCTATAAAACAAATCTTCCCACAGTCAGACTTCACAGCTATGCCCTAAAGGCATTTTCATATAATTGTCATGTCTTCCTCTTATTTGGGAGGTGGCATTGTCTCCATTGTTCTTTTAGTCATGGAGGACTCAATGTGACTCAAAAATTTACAGCAATGGGTGCAGTTTTGGGCTGTGATAATTTTGTTCATCCTTGTAGCGGAGGTGTTCAGACCATTAAAATAAATGGCATTGAGAACCATCACTTTTCATAAATTAGAGGGAAGAGACAGTTCTGTAGGAACCTTGATCCCTGCCTCACACAGGCTTCAACCACAGATAGAAAAGCTGCTGAATAACTCTTGGGCGGTGCTTTCAAGGTGTCTCACATATCAGAATAAACAAATTCTCGATGACTGCTGTCGCATTTTCCAATCCTGAAGCCTTTTCATAACAGTGACATTACTTGGTTTCTTAAAATAATACAGAGGGGAAAGATGATGGGATGGGATGTGTGCAGCTTGCCCAGCTTAGTTATGACAGAAACCTAGCAGTGAAATTTCTTTATGTACTTCTGCCTTCAGCTCTCTTGTGTGCATCTATAAATTTCACGATGGAAAACAAACCAGATGAACACCCAAATGCAACAACTGACTTCCTTTCCTTTGAAGAAATCCACACAGGCATAGGAAGAAAAAGAAGCACTAGCAGAAGGTTCTGCTGGAAGACAGATGCAAGTACAACTGAAAGCTCCTAATGTTTCCAAAACTACCTTTCTCTTGGCCTGATAACAGAATAAATTACATACAACCTAAAAAGCTGTGCAGGTTCACAGCTTGAGACTCCAAGAAATATTTGTTAGAAAGGTTTTCCAGCCTAAAATACACTAATCTCTTTACTTGGCATCATGGGTGTTCTGGAAAGAGTTACCTGAGATCAGTTCTGCATGGAGACATCTGATCAGTTAGACAAGGCATGAGGCAGACCTTAGGAACAACAGCGGTTCAAATAAAATATCTAGAGTGGAAACAATGGGGCAACCAAATGCCTCCTAGAACACAGAACTCTGAAAATGTAGTTATTTTGTCTGGCTGAGCAATATGGCCAGGTCAGATGGCAG
Source organism: Brachypodius melanocephalos (assembly GCA_013398615.1). Taxonomy (NCBI): domain Eukaryota; kingdom Metazoa; phylum Chordata; class Aves; order Passeriformes; family Pycnonotidae; genus Brachypodius; species Brachypodius melanocephalos. The sequence goes on from VZSR01001685.1 coordinate 49,522,628, forward strand.
CAACATTACCAGAATGTGACTCAGCTGTCAAGTCTCTTGACCACAAAATTGTTGGGTTTCTTTGAAGGAAAAAGGGGAAAAATAAACAGTCACACAAGAATCTCTCCAAGACCTGGAGGTTGAAATAGGCAGCCCAGACACTTGAAACAATGATAACTTTGCTTTAGGGGTCAGAACAAAATAAGCTTGGAAAGGCATGCACAAGAAACCCCTTTCGGGATGTTTGGCAAAGGTCTGAGCCCAGCCCTTCCTTCAAGCTGTCAGTGACTCAGGAGGGAGCACATCGTTAAATAGAAGTGCAATATCTAAGTATAATATTTAAATAGGTGCTACTTTCCCTTTGTTATTCTGCAATTCATATTTCTTTTTCCAGGGTCATGCGAGTTCAACTACTGCAGGACGTCCATCTGCTAGCATAAAGGACGTGCCATTCCTAGGATTCCCTGGACACCCTCTAACTGGCCCACATGAATGGACACAGTTGTTATGTTGGGTAGCAAGATATCTTAGGAGGAATTTTTCAACAAAAATACTGCTTACCTTCAGCTTAGGCTGTTTTAGCTGTCTCAGCTCTGCTTGACACCGTAAACTTCCGTGTTCACTTTCTCACTTATGCATGCCACTTGAAAACCATCTACATGTGTTTCAGGTTTGTTTGCCACTTCAAATCTGATTCCGTTTCTTGATGCCTTAAAGTGGTCTTCACACAACATTTCAGCTTTTCTTGTCACTTGGATGTCACTTTTGATCCCTCTTAGCTCTGTCACCTGCTTTTCCCTTCAAAGCTGCCTGTTTGTATTAGTGCTTGAAGGAGAACTTATGGTGCATAGGATATCAACAGACTCTGTAAAAATGCAGTCATGACAGCTTCTTTTGTTTCCTTTGTCACATCCACTTCCAGTTCTCTTGCTGTCAGTGCTCCTGTTGCTGGGGTCAGGTTCACCTCTCCCCAAGTACTTCTCACATGGTCTCTTCATCCATCCAGTGTGGCATCAAAAGCTGAAACCTAATTGGCATGAACATAATCTATTTAGTTAGGACTTCTTTGATAGATCCAGAGAAAGAGTCCAGGAACATTCTGGGATTGTCCTTTGTCTTCATATGCATAAACCTTTTGTGATTTCCCTCAGAACAAGACTAGCCTTGTTCTTAGAGTAGATGATTGAAGCAGATTGGTGATTTTGATAGTTTTTATTTAACTTGGACATAATACATCACAAGACTCTGTAAGGAGCGTGGGGAGTGAGGTGTTTCACATCAGAAAGCAAGAGACAGTTATTAATTCTAAGTTGGATACACAACCTAAACGGAGATCAAACAACAGTGATGCTACAGGACTAACAAGACAAAAAAAAAGCTCTAGCTAATAAATGGGTTAAGCTTAGATTATACAATAGTAAACTCATTTCCCACTTTGGGAGTTGGTGTAGAAATCACAGAGGTAAGGAACATAAAATGTCCTTTATTTAATCCTCTGGAAGGTCAAGGGACCAATGGTACTGAAGAAGCATCCTTGGGGTGAGCAAGCTGCTGACAGAGTACAGAGCTCAGCTGGAAGAGCTCATCCATCCCCTGTTAAACTCATTATTGCAGTTCTTGTCCACAGGCAGAGCCTGAGAGAGGAACTTAATTGGTTTATTGCTGTAAGGCTGAAACAGCTGCAAAATTAACACCAGCAAAGCTGGTGAACTCACTGATGACTGACTAGTCACTTCAAAGGCTCTCCAAACAAACAAGTATCCCATCAGTACAAACCCCAAAGAAATATATATACTTACTACAAGGAGTCACTTTCTCCTCCCTACCTAGGGAGAAATTCCAGGAGACAAGGCTGAAATCAAATATGTTTCTACACTTGTAGAAATTCTGCATCAGCAGAGTTCTGGCAAGTTCCCCAGGAAAAACAGAGCATACATTTTTGAGAACACTTGTAGGTCTTTTGGGAGACACTGTGAGCTGGGCTGTGCTATGCACCTAAGGTGTTTCACAGAGACATAAAACATGTTCCTGACACCAAAAGAGATGCTGGGATTTTCTGAATGAACATTTGACCTGTGGAAAAATAGTGAGCAGTATTAGTAAAGCCTCTGAGGAGATCAGGAGAGCCCTAGATCCATGTACTGCAGGTTCTTCATGTCAAATGTGACTTACCAGGACAGTAATTAGCACAGCTAGATTACAGCAAGGATGAAACCCTGGCTAACACACCTGCTCCTCTTAAAAAGGATGGGCTCAAACAAAGATTAAAATGAAGTTTTAAAGAGTTAAAATTTCATAGAGAAGTTAATAGGTGAGCTGCTAGTATGTGACTTAGCATGTGACTCTGTAAAGACATCTGACAGACAGTGAGTAAAAATCCTGCTGAGACATGAGAACGTGATAAGAGTTAATCAGAGGCTGCCGTTTGGAGATCTCCTGACAGCAGGCACAAAGCTAAACTCATCCAGGAACACCTCTCAGGAGGTGCTGGCAGGGTGTCCTTATCTGAGTCATTTGTTCTGGGAGTGCCAACAAAAACAATGTCAATACAGCTGGAATGGAGAAGGATGTAAAAAGTTTCATTTATTTCTAAGATGGTATTGTTGGCTACAATTGAACCAATTTTTTTTTTGCCATTGACAAAAGGGGGTTAGAAAATATCACCTTGCAGATACAGACATCTTTTTCCAGTTACAGATTTTTTCATATGTAAACTGAAAACCTTGGAGAGATTTGGATTACAGAGGTTCTAATGCCAGAATCCTTAACCCTTTCATGCCTGTGATGGCTCCATGGCAATTCACTCCATGTGTGAGGCCTTTCCTTTATTTTTCCATTGCTTCCCAGCCAAACTTCCATTGTCCATCAAACAGATGATCACATGGTAATTGATGAGTTTTTTGGGGTCCCTCTTTAGTGGACTGCTGTAACTATAGGGTCAGATATGTTAGTTTACATTATCTAAACTGTCACCACACTATATCCAAATAAAGGTCATCTCACCCAACAGTCTTTCATGGCCATGGTGGTAGGAGATGGGAAGTGCAGAGTAAAGAAGAAGACAAATAGAGGCATGTCTGGAGGCCTGTCCTTGTCTCTGATAACCTTTGTCTAATTTCCTTTTGAGTCTAGGTCACTTTCAGGATCCACAGTATCCCCAGTCTATTCATGAATTTGAGCAGTTAGTAAAGGGCTGGTTTTGGGTGAGTTTGATATTTCTTGTCCTATTACTGTTGATTGGTAAATTATTTTCCTTTTTTTTTTTTTTTTTTTTTTTTGGGTGGAGGGAGGGGGTGGTGGGGTAAGAAAACCAGTTTTACCTGAGTACAGCAGTTAGCAATGAGGGACTGAGTCATGTGGGGCATGGGACCTGCTTGAATGCTGAACATGACCCCTAAACAAGGCAATAACCCTATCCATGAAAACACTAACTGCAATCAAACTTCCAAGGTGCCCTTGGGTAGACAAATAATAATATAATAATAACTGAAGCACTTGAAGTTAGGACAGCCACTCGCAATAGCTGTATTTCAAGTGCTAAGAGGAATAAATAAGAGTTAATTACATTCTGATTCATAATGTGTGCACCTTAAAACAGGGAAGGGAAGGGAAGGGGAGGGAAGAGAAGGGAAGGGAAGGGCAACACTACAGATTTTGCATAAACATTGCTCTTCTTTCAAGGATTTTAAGATTTCATAAGACTTCTTCATGAAGCTGGTTAGCAGCAATGGCAGCAGTTTTACTTCAGGCAGAAGCCTAAAGCATCAACCCAAAGGCACTTGTAAACCATGCATGAAAAATGAGGGCCAATTCTCTATTTTTCAGTAAGGATTTTGGACCTCTGAGAAGCCAAAAGGTGATACAAGTGCAAAATATGAGCCAGAAGGAAAACATCAGAAGTGAGAAAAAAAAACCTGTGTGATTCAGAGACAACTTGGGCAGGATGGGAGGGGCGGGAGTGATGGGGAGGATTTGGCAAAAGGAATTACTACAGTCTCTACAATTGTGGCATGTTACTGTAAATAAAAGAGGTTCTGTCTCCGTCAGCAGTTTTTCCTAACTGAGAAAAATACAGAAGAACACAGTGTTTTGGCTAACTGTGTCAAAAAGTGTGGTGGGAAATGTTCTGGCATTGCCGGATGCCTTTGCTGGACATATTTGATCACAGAACATGGATTGGTAAGGAAAATAGAAACAAATTAGGAGGAAATATCTACCTAGATAAAACTAACTGCTCCATGTTTGTTTCTCAGCAATTATACCCTGAATATTCTTTTTTCTCCAGTTTTCATTTGCCACTTCAGAAATCACCGATCTGGCCCATCACCCAATCATCTTTAGACTGAAAAAACTCCTCAGTACATCTATTCTAAGCTGTTCCTGACACAGTTTCAATCTGTTAGCAATCTGGTAATTTTATTTTCATTTCATATTTGTGTGCTGCCCGACACTAGCAAGAAAATAAAACACTTGGAGAATGATTTTCAATTCATATTGGCATCACCTGAATGTAACTCTGCTGGCACCAGTTGCATAATGTTGACATTTTTTAAGTGTGCAAGGCTCTCAGATGGAGGGCACCTTCTGTGGTGCTATCATCTCCCAAAGGCTTGAGAAAAGCTGAGTTAAACCTACAGACTTGTGCTCAGTTAACCTTGGTGAGAGGCCAAGCTCCCACTCACTGGCTGACTCTGCCTCAATAGAACAGGGGGAGAAAATAAGATGAGAAACCCCATGGGTTGAGATAAAGACAGGGAGATCACTCACTAGTTGCCATCACAGGCAAATGCAGCCCATAAAGATTGTGCTCAGACCTTCTTATGGCTCTGGGCTGGATCTTTTGTGGTTTGACAGCATGAGGATATTTCTGCATGCGGAAACACAGAATGGTTTAAGCTGGAAGGGACCTTAAAGATCATCCAGTTCCAACTCCCAGGCCACAAGCAGGGACTCCTTCCCACAATAAATTCATGCTCACACCTTTGAGGGGAGCTGGAAGCTGCAATTTCTCTTGCAATAGCCAAGGTGTGATGGAAATTGCCAGCCCCAGGGCTGGGAGGGACCAGGTGGTGTCACACAGTTTGGAGAACTTGGGACTGCCTTCCAGTGTTTCCCACCGAGTTTTGTTTCCTTCAAGATGTTGCTCTCTCAGGAGGTGTCAGTTTTGGGTACCCACCTCTCCAGCCTGTCAGGGTGCTCCTGGGAGTTGGCAATGCCGAATTGCTGAGCAGTCAGTCTGTCTCCTCTGGCTGAAAGGTCACTCAAGAGGAGGGAAGCAGGCACAAAAGCCTCTCTCCTCTTCAGCTCACACTCCCAGTGATCCCCTTCAGAGCAAGCAAAATGAGATCCTCCCTATTTCCCTTCAGAGTGGTTTTCTGGTGCTGGAGCTGAGCAGTTCAGTCTAAGAATGGTTCTCAGTGGGATATCACAGTGCAAATGGCAGAGATGGAGAAATTTTCTGACAAACTGGGACTAGAATGAAAACTGTAATGTGGTAAAGGAGAGCAGATAATCACACATCAGGCTGGTGGTTTCCTCCCAGGAATGTAAGACTCTCCATAGCTTGGTCAAGGGTACATCCAGCTCAGTCCAGCTCCACAGCCCTGTGTTTGGCAGCATTATAACTGGTTCATTGAGATGCTACATTTTTAGGGAGAAGTTTTGCTTGCTTGCTTGGTTTGCTGCTCTTTAGTGTGTGGGAGGCAGTTTAACCACAACTCTGACTACTTGGGAGCCACTTTTTGCAGTAAGAAACTCTCAGAATTCTCCTACTGGCTCAAGTAGGCTGATCGTAAACAGAACAGTAAAGAAGAGGGGGAGATAAATTCTCCCTGTCCTCCACACACATTACTGAGTGAAGCACATGATCTCAGTCACAGGAGGACACAGCTCCCCTCCTTCCTCTCCTGCTCTGCAGTAAGATGTGAAAAAGCAGCACAGTGGAGAAAATAGCTCAGAATGTACACCGAGACATCAGGACACAGTTACATTATGGCACTATTAAGTAATTTCTGCTTCTGATGGCAGCCAGGAATCTGATGAAAATGCCTCAAGTTGCAATGAGGCAAGTTTGTATAAGTTTCCATTTGAAGAATTAAGGGCCACCAAATGACATTTGGAGCTGTTCAAAACAGGTAGATTTTGTTAACAATGGGTCGTAGATCTGTGCAAGTAATAGTTAAAGGGTTCTGCAGATGCAAAGAGCTTAGATGGGTTTAAGGGGAGACAGGACAAGGAAAATATCCTTTAGAGATTATGAATACACAAAGCACATTAGGCTTAAACTCCCTGAAATAGGCAATGACTGGGAAAGTATTTGCTGGAACTTTTACATGCTTGTCCTGTTTTCTTTTTCCCCTGCATTTTTTTTTTCTCTACTTGCCAGAGATATTGGTAGGTACAGGATTAGGGTGAACCTTAAGAGGAATATCTGTGCTCTAATGAAAAGTTGCTCACGGTGCTTTGTGGCTGCAAACAAAACTCACTGGAAATCTTCAAATAAGACCATCTTTTGACAAACTCTGGTTTTGCAGACAAAATCAAGGTCCCCCAGCCTGTCCAGAAGTTCATGCAGAAATTCATGCTGGAATATGAATATGTCATTCAATGACATAAGCATTTTTTTGTTTTGAGGTCATTCTAATCCATGACCATAGCAATTTTGTGGTTTTCTTGGAAACTCTAACATCTGTTAGTTAAAAATTTTGTTTGGCTTTCCTTGAGTGAATTCGTTCCATGCAGCCTTTCAAAGGTCCTTCCTGCTCACAATTCACCGGTGCAAAAATGTTCTGAAGCAGCTCTGGATCCATTGATCATCCCACATATATGCTGGCTAAATCTCCAGCTCCAAATTCCTCATCCCACAAAGATAAGGATGTGAGAGCCAAAAGAAAGATGTTCATCAGTCACAGGTCTCTGTCATAGCCCTTAACAGTAGTTTCTTCTACACCTTCTCAAATCTCATACTTCAATTCCATTTTAAAACTTAGTGCAAGGAGGAAACTGAAAATATTTTCCACTAGCACTTTGGAGTGTGTCAGAAAGCTCAGGCAGGGCACAGGGGGACATTTGTGTTTCACTCCTCTCCACAAATTAATGTCCACGAGTACAAGGGCTTGAGAAGGGGGTGGGAGGCTGAAAGGTGATATCCCCAAAGAGCCAGTGTGTTGTGCTTTCCCTGCAGCAGCATGGCAAGTTACAGTCTAATAACTGCTCCTGGTCAGCTCCTTGTCTGTTATCATCTTTGTGCCTGTATTCCTGTGGTTTTACTTGAAAGGAATATGTGACATAAATCTATACAAGTGCCAAACATGCTCCCAGCTGCTGAGCTGAGTATTTCTGCTTCAAAATAGCACAGGATAACCACACAGAGCAAGTTTGGAAGAGCCTCAGAAGAGAAGGGGGGGAAAAAAAGCCAAAAAAGCTAAACTTTACTGCATTCCCAGTGAACAACCTGTAGATGGAAGGGTGACAGTGACAAGAGCTGACATGTCTTTTACACTGTCATTAAATTATATTTTCTAGATAGCAAAGAGTGATTCAATTTTTCTCCAGGGAGCTGCCAACCCAGGACTGATTTTGGGAGAGTCTAAGCACCATCAACAATGGATTGTGACATTTATGAGCATCTTACAGGAACATGTCTGCTCCCCTCCCTTTTCTTGGAATATGAGTGCATTTGAAAATCTCTCATGTGGCAGACAAACCATTCCTCGTTTTTATTATGATTACAAGACAGAGGCTCCATTGTTCATGCTACCATACTTTGATTTTGTTTGTTATAGCAACCACATGACATTGTAGTCTATTCTTTCACTCTCTGAAGTGTTTTAATTCATTTTATAACAGCTTTTGCCTTCTGGAGATCTCCTGAGCAGCCCCAGCACATTGTTCATGACACATACACACAGTTCAGTACAGGTCAGCACTGAGATGCAGATATAAGTGACTTGCTAATGTCTGAGAAAGGGAAATGTTTTATTAGTAATATATTTTCTATACAGCACTTCTTATGTAATTTCCTGTGACTCACATTCTCTCTTAAGTCATTGGTTTAATACTCAAGAATTTTTACTGCCAAAATTGTGCACTAAATGAACATTATGACTGCAAATTCAAGCACTTAGGGTTTGGGGACATTAATTTTCTTGGGTTTTTTCATTTCTCCTCCTCATTTGTATATACGTGAACACAGTCCTTAATGCCAAATTAGCACACTATCTTTAATTTGGAACAAATCCCTTTAGTGACTTTCTAAAGCATTGAACAAGTTGACAAAAAGTTATTTCCCGCACACTTTTGGTTAGTGACCACCTGGCCAATAATCTTTTTGTTCTTGTATGCCATTTGCCACTACACTTGCACACACACATACAAAGGGAAATAAAGCAATAATCCATGCTCTCAACATCTCTATTTCTCTAAAGGACTGGTAATAAAATCTGGCAACTGCATTCACTCTGGACATCCCTTATGAAGTACCACATCCCCATTTTTCTGAACGTACCTGCCAAACGCCTCCTGTGCCTGGAGCACAACTTACCTTTGATACAACAGGACATGCTGAGTATTTCTTCCAAGTAGATCCTCAGTGCCTGAGCTAGGTATGCAGAGGATGAGGGAAACACAATTGAGAGGATTGCATTGAAGTTCAATTTTGAAACCTAATATTTTCAGCAAGCTGGAGACCTTTAACTTTTTGCCAGGAAAAAAAAAAATCCTTTTACAGAAACTGTTTCCTCTGCATTAATGAGATGTACAGGTAATGAAAAGACTGATGAAAAGAAAAGGATATGAATTAAACCAAATGTGAAAAAATGATGGGTCTTCAGGTTCCCTCAGTGATTAGATGAAAATATTTCTCTTTTTTGATTAATGGAAGTTCTTTCATTGACTGTAATGACAGGTAAAAGAAATCTCATGGGACATAATTCCTCATTCATTTGCAAAGTTCATGCTCATTTACTTTAATAGTGACTTATATTAGAAAGCAAAATCTCTCACAAAGTTTTCTTAGGAACCTCCTCACAGCCCATGCCTGTCATTCCTTTAATTAAGCTTTTCAAATCTCCCTTTTCAGAACTTCTCTGATCGAATCGTCACTCTTCTTTGCAGTAATAAATCACATTTTGCTACAATGGTTTAAGAGAAAAGAATCCAGACTGCAAGGGGTAAAAGTTCATGGATATAATCAACCACCCACTATGGTGCTGCTTTACCCTCCCACTTCCTCCAGATCTGTAACTTCTCAGATGTCTTGGCCAAAAGCTACGGGCCTTGTAAGTATTGCCTCTAATGTATGGAGAATTAGTCTTTCAAACCACATCCTTTAAATGAACCACTTGGTTCTTAGAGTGTTTCAAGTGTTCTTTTGAAGCAGAAGATGCTAATTTCTTAAGGCCTCGGGGCACTGTAACTTCTGCCCTATTAACTTGGGCAGAGCCTTGAAGTGGGCTGCAGCCTGCCAAGGGTACCCTCAGCCTTTGCTGAGGTTTTCCTTTACTCAGTGTGTCCTTCATTCCTGTATTATTTGTGTTAACATCAAATGTTTTCTGATAAGTCAGCTCATCTCTTATATCATGCTTGGGCAAATATGACATATGTAGCACTAAAATTAAAAGTGGTTTTAAAGAATAAGAATTTCAAAAACGAACACGGTAGGAAACAGGAGAGGGATGGGATGGCCTGGCCTTAATTCTTCTTGATTCATTATCTTGGAAGAGAGGAGGAAAGAGTTACTCTTGAAATAGCATTCAACAACTTTGCCAACCTTAACTTGCCCCCAGGCTCAGCTCATTTCACAGAACCACAGAATGGGTCAGGCTGGAAGGAGCCACAGTGGGGTCATCTGGCTCAACCTCCCTGTTCAGGAAGGATCACTGTGGAGCACATGGCACAGGATTGTGTCCAGATGGTTCTGGAACATCCCCAGTGAGAGAGACTCCATAACTTCTCTGGGCAATCTGTTCCAGTGCTCGGTCATCCTCACACTAAAGAAGTTCTTCTGTAGGCATTTACCAGGATCTACACAACAGGAAAATTCTCTGCTGCTCTGGCTTCCACTTTTTGATTTTACATCAACATTAGTCTGAAGAAAGCAACAGTGTGCCAGCAAGCAGGGGAATAATTGTGTACCTGCATGTGAACACACAGGCGCATGTGGGATTTTGGGGACATGCATGTGAACATGCACTGGACCAAAGTTTGCCACTGAAGTTGACCACAGGGCGAGCAGAAGGACTTCAGCCATCTGACTGGGACAGAGACATGGATTAGTGTCCTTGTCTTTGGTTTCTCATAAAGATCCTATTCATTTTGTGGCCTTGGATGAATCATTGAGGTCAGATTTTACTCCAACGATTCTCCAGCTGGAGAAAAAAAAAAAAAAAAGAGCAATAAAAGGAGACACTTAAAGAAGGTCAAAGCAGGCAGGGAGTGACTTGAAAGGAAAGAAAGACCAGCGCCCCTTTGCAAGGGAGCAGAGTCTTATGGCATCATTTGTTTTGGACCTGGGAAAATAGCCAGGGCCTTCTCTCTCCTGATCCTGCTGCATGGAATGAATACATGCTTCTGAGGCAGCCTTTATGCTGGACATTTTTAAGCCAAGGTTAAGTTGTAATAAAAATAATTTTGTCTGTTTGACTCTGACACACAGGATAGGCACAAAGTCATTCCATCTCCAAAGTTTTATTAATTTTAAAACATTGACATATTAAAGTCATGGTTTAGTACAAAATCTGTCACAAATAACAAAAGTCTAAATCCTGGAAGAGTGAAATATAAGTACTATTTATCTTGCAGTTGCAGCAAGAAACATGATTGGGTTCAAGTCATCACTATGAGATGGCATGTTAAAAAAGAGTGATCTCCAAGCAGGGAGGACACAGTTGAACTTCAGACATGAAGGAAAAGGAAACTTGGGAATAAGATAGCTGAAGTATGCATGAAGTTTTTGTAGCTCAATTAAAAACCAGTCACTAATTTCCACACATAGATCTGGAGAAGACGATGGCTGCTCTGTCAGCACTGACCACTGACTCCAGGCAGATCCTGGATCTGAAACAGAAATCAGCCATACAGAAAAAACAAACACATGAAACAAAGTTCTAATGAGCTGGAGATGGCCAGATTACTCTGGTTTTAATAGGCACAAGTGTGCAAGCCCCTGAGTCAGCTGGCAGGCCAGGCATGTGAGCCAGGAGCTTGGGAATGTGATGAATGACGTTGTTCTGTGAGCAGGGCTCTGTAGCTGGGGGCTATCCCAGCCCTTCTGCTCTGTGGGCTGGCACAGATGGGGAGGTGTGTAGCTCACCAGTGAATTATACATCCTGTTAAATGAGCTGTGCAAAATCCCCGTTAGTCTGGAAGGGCAATGAAATGAACAGGAAACATGCACAAAAAATCCTTGATAAGAATACTGGCTTGAAGCATTTTAATCTGAATACCAGTGGTCTCCATAATCTTTCCTCAAAGATATCTGGCTATCTTTAACCCTAACAGCAGCCAGAAGCAAGTGAGATAATACACACTGCACTGAAAGAAACAGCAATGGGAAGGAAAGGAAAAGTTCCCAGGAATCTGCCCCAGTTGGCACAGAAAGGCTGTGTCACACACACAACCACAATTTTGTCCTCAGCATCTTTCCCAGGCACAGGTGAGAGGTCTGGCATAGGCAGATGTAGAGACATGAATGACACCAAGCCAGGAACACCCTCAGATTCTGCATTTTGACATTTCTTCTAGTGAGCCCAGGATGGTCCCTGGGGTGGTTTTGTCCCATGGTTAATTGTTGCTGGCTCAAATCCCAGTGCAGGTGGGTGGTTAGCTGGGCTGGAAGCTGTACCAGTGGTTGGTGCAGACACCTTGCTCTGAAGGTGAAAGAAATTCAGCTGAATTTGGGGCCAGTCTATGCTAGCTCACCTTGGCACCAGAAATTGGCCCTGGTAATACTCAATTTGCTAATATAGATGTGACTTAGCACTGTTACTCCAGATTCAATTTATTCTGTCATTGTGATTCTAGGGCCAGCCCAAGCAGATAATCAGAGCCACAAACATATTATCATAGAAAGAAATGTATTAGCTACAGATGGATAATATCCTCACACCTATCCAATCCTCCTTTGAGTCTGGATTCACACACTGAATGTAAGCCTGCCTTTGTATTTGCTTCCTTGGGTCCACATTAGCCTTTGCTCTGTTATGCTTCTACAGAGGAAAAATGTAACAAAAAATGTCCTAAGAATGGAATTGAACAAAAGGTCCCTTGTTTCTGTAGGTATGGATTAGTCTCTGCAGAAAGGAGAGAGATGAAAGCTGTTGCAGTGTTAAGAGGATTTTTTGGGTAATGCTTTAGAGATGCATGTACGTATGCCTTGTGAAATGGAATTTAGTGTTAAGAATAAGAAGCTTCAAAAACTGAATTCTTTCATTTATCCATATTCTATTGAGTAGGTTTCCCACATGGCTTCCTCAGTGTTTCAGTCCTGAAGGGGGTTAAAAGTCCATCCACACTTTTCATTCCTTCTTAAAAGAAATAGATAAAACACTTTGCACATCTTTGTTTCCAAAGGATGTTTGCAGAACATTTTTTCCTCTCTCAATGATGTAGTTGGTTCATGAGAAGATATTTTCAGAAAATGAAACCAGTCCTAAACTAATTTTTCAGATATATAGTGAAACACAGTTGTGGACAAAAACGAAAAGCCAACTAATTTTTTAAAAATACCTAATTCCTGCAAGGAGAGATTAATGTTTACCAGTGGGCTCCCAGATGGACAGGTTATGGTGTTGCACAGGTTATTTGTGGTTTGGTCTCAGTACTGAGCCTCTCTTACTATTCTGCAATGTCCTGAAGATCTCTGATCCTCGTTTGGTGCTCTCTGTAGATTTTAAGGGAGGCTGAAATCCCAATACCTTTCTTGAAGCAGCCTGTAACTCCCAAATTCTGACCTCAGCATCAGGTCTTAACAGCTTGTTTTATGATAGAAAATCAGCAGTGCTGTTTATGTGACGAACCTGAAACCTGGTTTTGTGACACACCATTTTGTGGGCTCAGAAAAGACCCAGACTGACCATTGTAGTCTAAGATTTAAGAGACTAAAGAAGTTCAGAGGAAGCAGGGTAGTATTCAAACCCAGAGCTCCTAACAAGCCTTGGAAATAGATGCTCAGACAGAGGGATTCTGGGTGCACTGCCTAGGTTTATCTCCAAGCCATTTTTTTTGCAAAATATATGTGGGGTTTCATCCTTTAATTGTTGCAATGTATTTGAAGAGCTTAGATCACAGTGTGCACCAGCCAAACCACCTGTAGCTATTCTTATCAGAACCCTTTGGAATTTGTCAAGGCTACTGGGACATAAACAGTGCTAAAATAAGTAAGAAGAATCTGAGAAACAGAATACCAAGAATGCAAGTACTAGATAAAGGAGGCCCCATGAAGAACTGGGTGCTCCAGGGTGGCTCAAGGAGCTGAGGGCAAGGCTGCTGACATCCAGGCTGATGTACTCTGTGAGCCTCAGAGCCCCACTGAGACCAGCTTAAGGAGATTCCTCACTTACAGAGGAGTGATTCAAGCTCTTGCCTGGCAAACCTGGGTTAATGGAAGCCCCACAAATACTCTAACTAGATCATTTGCTTGTTAAGTCTCGCACTGTAATTCACTCAGCCTTGAGAAGAAAAGAGAAGCTGCTACAGCACAGAAAATGTCAGCTCCATCAACTCAGAGGGATAATAGCCCTTCCTCTTATTCAGCTGGCAGCAACTTCTCTGAGCAAAAACGCTGGGATCCAATTCTGCAGAAAAGAAACATAAATAAGGTTGTCTGCAGCAGGTGAGGTAGTTACACAAGAAGAGACTTCATGAAGAGATTCCTCAGAGACACGAGGAGCCTTTCTTTTGTGCCCTTTGCAGGATACACAAACAGGTTCTGATCATGACAAAGTGATGCTTTAAAATTCTTCTGCCCCTTCCTAGATGCCTTCTGCCACCCACACTCAGCAGTCCACATCCTTTGTCTTCAGTAATGGAAGACTATTTTCCTCCAGTTGCTTTTGGGAAATTTTCAAGAGGGTGAAAAGACATATTTATAATTTTATTTCTTGCAAGTTGGGAGCCTGATGTAAACCAGGCTATCTTGCAAATCTCTAGCTGTTTTGATTTGTGTGGAAAATCTTTGAGATTTCTGCACCATATATCATAATAACAGATGACTTTGATAGCAAGTGACTTCAACAACACAGGAAGGATGTGGTGTATTTGTAACAGTGATGAATAATATGTGAAAAATAATTTAGTCAAAGTAGTGGCTGGAAGCTCAGCTTTGGTCTTTCTTATAAACCATATTTGTCTTGGATGTAAGCTCATCAAAATTATTAAATTAGCCCAAGCCTCCTTACTGCCCTGTGACCATGCACTAGTTGAAATTGGATGAATTATCTTCCCTTTGTTTTAAATTATTATTTCTCAAAATGAATATGCAAGGAGTATTAGTGTATTCTAAACCAAAAGATGTGGTTCTGCAAATGCTTATTTGAAGGGACAATTCTAGGTCAATTCCTTAAGCATGCACATGGATTAAAAGCACAATCTTATCATAACATCATAGTTTAAAGTTTTCTATTGAAATCTCTTTCTTAAATGGATTTAAAAAATAACAACATCTTTCATAATGATTTCAGCCAAAAAAAAAAGAAATCTTTTATACTAGAAGAAAGTTTCCATTGTCCCTGGGAGCGAGGTAGGAGGAGAGGATATAATTTCACCAGTCCAGCAATTTGGTTATATTTTAACAGGGTTTGGCAAAGAAAAAATGTCTTGTTCCTCTCCCTCAGTTAACAAATATATTTCTATTCATAGCACACTGGAAGACTCCTTGAAATCTGTTCAAGTACTATCAAAACTGTTTTTTGGTTGTTTCTTCTGCACATAATATTGCAAAAGAGAAAAATTAGAGCATTTTCTGTATATGAGAAGTAACAGAATCCTTTTCAGCAGGAAAAGCAAGAGGAACTGTCTTTTGAATAGACCCTTCATTCCCTTCCACTAGTTCATTCATTTCTCCTATCTTTGTAATTTTATACTGCCAGTCCTCATAATCTTTCAGCTTGCAAGAAAAAAGGAAAGAAAATCATTTTTTTTGGATAAGCTTTTGAAATTGTGTTAGACTAGCTTCTTCCTATATCTCTAGAGCTAGTCTTCTTTGCCTTATGCAAGTTTTAATTTGCAGTTTCTGATATGCCACTGTGTTTACTCACACCCACCTGAACACTCCATGTGTAGCTGGAAGTTTGAACTGACTACACTGAACCTTCAAGTAAAACTAAGTTTGTTCCTGAAGTTGTAATGCAATTAGTTATTTATTCAGCAAGGTGCTTAAGAACCTTTTAATTCCTTTGAAGTCAATTAGACTATTCCCAAGCTTAGAGCTATGCCTGCATTTAAAAGTTTCTCATTGAACAAAGTGTTATTGATTTAATTTTAAAAGTTGGGATCACAAATTAAATGTAAGAAACTTTTACCAGGGTTCACAGAGATCAAAAGAATGATTAAATAATTGAATGAGTTGAGGTAAACTGTAGGATCTCAGCCACAGCTTAAATAAAAATGTGACTGTATGCAAAGTTTTTCAATGCCATTGCTGATTTTCAATGCATTGCTGTGAACCAGATGCTGCACTACAAAAGTTTTGCAAGTTGTCTGACAGAATCCTTCCAGAAAATTGTCCAGGCACTCTGAAACATGGAGATGAATAAACTCACATTGCTCTGAATGTCATAAAATTTAGGGTGCAACTGCTGTAACCATTGGCTTTGGAGCTTTCTTCCAGATGGAAAAGGGTCACACAGAGAGAAAGCAAATCTAAAATCAATCAACCTATGACCAAAATAAAAAAAAATAATTATGCAAGGGGCAGTGGGATTAGTGGGGAAAGACAGGGTTAAGAGTGGGAACAGGTAAGGATAAAAAGGAATAAGGAAGACCTTCCTGTTGATACAAAAGGTTCAGAGTAGAACCCCTTGCTAAACTGAGACCCAGTCTTGGTCAACAGTTAATGCCTAAATGTTAAACAACATTAGTTTAAATTAAACTATTTAATGAAAGATTAATATAGACTTCACTATATCACAAGAGTAACTCTCTTACAGCCCTGTCTCATAAATCTAAAGTGCTGAAGAATCTAGGAGAGCCACATCCATAGTCCATTTGTAACAGCATATCCACTTGCAGGCACACAGACCAAGAGCATATCTGCAAGGTATCTGTGAAAAATTCCCTTCAAATTCAGTGAAGTTCCCTCTCTGGATGACTTTGCATCTTCTTTATGGGCAGAGGGTTGAGCCTGGAGGAATGTGGGGATCAGTCCAGGATCTGTTCCTGTTGTTTGCCAGTGCCCCAAGTGCAGCAAACTTTAGAGCTGCTGCCTCTGAGAGGCCCCACTGAGAGGGATCTGCCAGCCTCTGCTCCCTGCAGCCCAGCAGAACTCAGAGGGTCTCACTTTGCTGTTTACAGGGTTGCAAGTGAGTTGGCTTTAGTCACAGTAATTCTCCATCTGGCAGCAATTTGGGTCAGTAACTTTCTTTGAAGGTTCAATAACAAAAATATTATTGCACTTGTGTTATTCAGGCAAGAACAAGAATTTTCCAAGACCGCTCATTAAAAAACAAGAGCTCGTTAGGCAGGACTAACTGTTCCTCAGAACAGTGTTTCTGATAAACTCAGGAGGAGCTGAGTCCAGGTGCAGTTCCTTAGGGCTGAGGCCTAAAAAACCTTTCTTAGGTCATGGAGCAGCTGGGGGTGGGGGCTGAGGGGATGCACCAGCACAGGAAGTCATATATGGAACTGGGAATAGGATAAAGAAAAATGGAAATGCAATACAAAATTGCACACATTGTAGCTGGAAGTCATTGATGTGAGGGATCAATGGGAATCTTCTCCTGGATTATGCACAGACCAGGCTCTCTCTGAGATTAACCAGAAAAAACCCATGGCCAGGTCAGATCCCTGTCCCTCTTAGAGTTATTCACATAGCACCGTTACCCATAGCACAGGGAAACTCTGGGGCAGCTTCAGCTGGGGTGCTCTGAGTGTCTGGGAGGACATGGCACATCCTTCCCTGTACAGATCTTGCCTGTTTTCCAGTTCTGACCAAAGTCCCTGACCATTAACCAAGCATAAATGTTAACTAGCAAGAATAAAATCCACATAACCATAACCACATGGGCTAATCATAGCATGTGAATTTTTAATGTAACTGTTAGATTGACCCACAAGTGTTGGTGTCTCTTGGCTTGCTAATTTCTGGGACTACCAAGAGGTACAGATTTGAAACAAGTGCTGATAAATCTGATACAGTTTGTGGTGTCAAAGCTGAGACACACCAGCAATGTGCACTCACAGAAGGTTGCTTGATGGAAACAACAAAACAACTGGCATGAGGTCAGTGGCAGGAAAGAAAAGGATCCTCTAAAATGTTGGCAGATGTGAGGCAGGTGACCAGCAGAGGCTTTTGCAGGAGAATTGTGTGTGAAACCAAAGCACTAAACTTTCTGTACCTGAAAAAATTACCATGGAAGAGAAGAGAACAGACATCCTGCAAAGACAGGAATGCAGGCAGATGTTAGACTTGCTGTCAGGAGTTCCTTGTGCCATCAGAGGGCTGAATCAGAGCTGTACAGAACTCCTGTGGTAGCACAGGCAGAAGAATAGGAAATATTTCCACAGAGTATTTCAGGCTACATAAAATAAACCGAATACATGTTTCTTATAATGAGTTTGCCACCAAGTTCAGTGTATCAACAAAGCAATCAGTTGGAGAGCTCTTGAGAAACACACAATAGAAAGTGAGATTGGGCAATACACAGTGCAAGGATCTGACTGAATTCAGGTAATGAGGAGTGTGGGATTATAACCTTTTGTCTCAGACTTTGGGAGGTTCTTGATGCATGCTCAGCTTCTGCCTCTACTGACATTAATGCAGAGGTCAATCCTGTGCCAAGTGGCATGTGAATGGACAAGGTAGGGACAGCTGGACTGCAGGAGGAGGTGATGGGACCCTCCTGAAGCCCTTATGTGGGTGGCTGTACCCTGGAGGCTGGGAGAAAGGAGTCAGAAGGATGTGCATGAAGCACCTGGAAGGGTGTGGCTCACTGGAATGTAGAGAGTGTCCCCTGGACAGCACGGGCCATGGACAGAGAAAGACCTGGGAAGGAAAAGAACCTAATTCCCCAGTCTACCTTCTGTCATTTCCCAGTCTGTCCTAGTGCACCCTCACCTATTTTGTAACCTCACCAGTGAAATTAGTCTCATCTTTGATGCAGAGGAAAAATTTCTGCTACTGTGTTTTTTATGATGGTTATGAACCTGAACCAGGGGGAGTACAGCACTGCTCAAAAGCCATTGGATTAGTGTCAGAGTGGCCTAATGAAAGTGTGGGGGAGACCCCATTTACCTAAAACATTGATGCTGTATAACAGAAATCAGGAGGTGAATAGTTTTGTATGCTGCATACTTCATGAAATAATGAAATATTTGGCAACCTGGGGTCTGACAGTCAGCATAGTGTAAATATTTGTACTCTTGAACTGGGTGATGTTGATTCTTCATCACTGCTGAGAGTGACAGAGAGAATGCATACTCCCAGAGAATTTTGGGATCACTCCAGCCTGTATGTTGTCTGGCTGTTCACAGGAGTGAGCCAGCAGAGTTAATCCCCGAGGGTCATGGAAAGGTTTATCAGAGCAGAAGGGAAACATAAGACAGAATAAAGCCTTGTCTTCATACAAACAGCTGGGAAGGCATCCAGAAGTTTGGTGCAGATGATGCTAACCAGACCTCTTAGAGGAGAAAGGGACATTAATCAATGGAGCCACAAGAACTGCTGGCAGCCCCAACAGGACTGTCCCCAGGACTCCACAGGCCAAAGCAAGGCAGCACCTCTCTTTCCCTTCCTAATCTCCTCTGCTTTCATCCTGCAGTGCTTGCTCTTTCCTCTCATTTGGTGGCAGATGCATTTCCATCTTAAATGCAAAGGAGAGGAGGATTAACTCATATGGTACAGGAGTTTACACCATATTAGCTGACATTATGAATGGGGAAGGAGTCCTTCCTTCCATATGGTGAATCTCAGCCAGAGCACAAAACTGTGGGTGCTGATGGATCTCCTGTCAGCCACATGGGAGGGCAGGACCAAGGACAAACCTCTGTCACCTGCACTGTGCCCTCTCTTCACCACACTCCCCCTTGCCAAGATTTCTCAGCAAAATCAGTCAGTCTCTAGGCCGCTCTCAAAGACTATTTTGTATTTCTTGCACCCTGTGTATTCATATTTGACTATTCATTTCCTTATATTCCTTTTTGTCCTAGCATTGAACTCTATTTTTTACAGTATTAGCATTCTGGGAGCTGATGACCTAATCTGCTGCCAAAAGAAGATGACATCTAGATTAATTCCTTCAGATGTATTGTTTATGGGGAAGAGATATTTTCAAATTAAGATTACTTGTGAAAGTTTATGGGAAACTTCTTGGGCATTTTTATGGTCTTTTTTTTCCCCTATTCTTTAACCACATATGAACAGTTGCCTTAGAAAATAGAGATAAAGGCAAATACCAAGACATTAAACCCCATAAAAGAAAATGCCATCCTAAGGTGCTTCTTACTGAAGTCCCTTTCTTTATTGTTTTGCTCTTCTTCTAGTTCTTCTAAATATTGAAATGCTTTTGGACCCTTCATTCGGCTTCATGGGCCTGTCCTCAATGCTTATGAGTGTTGTTACTTTTATATTTGTTTCATATCTCCTAAACTCTCTTAGTCTTAACCTTGACCCCAAATCTTGGCCTCAAATGGTGCAGAACAGTCCACACTGATCAAGACTAGGCCTGCTAGAGTGGTTTGGCTATGGTGGAACCACACAACACACGGCCCTGCCTCTCCTCTGGCTCCTTTATGGTGCTCCTTAGATAAAACTGAGACTTGATTTGAAGACTTCTGGAGTTCCAACATCTGAATCCCACCAGAATAATATTTTTGTGATGAGAAGTCATGATAGGTGCATGAGCCTTGAGATGGTATGAGAACACACTGAACTTTCTAAGAAATGCAAAACTAGTTGGGATAATGTTGGATATAGAACAGAGATATAGAACTCAAACCTCATCTGAATTTCACAAGGAATTGAGATTTAATTAGTCCCAGAACTCTTAAAGTTGGTTTCAGAGGGAACTGGTCAGGCAATGAATTTACATTTCTCACCCAGAAACAATCTCCACTGTATTTCTTGCAGGCCTCTGTCTTTCCACACTCACAAAGGGGCAGAGCAGGAGAAAGTCAAATTTCAATACTTATTGTCAGTTTTAAGGGCAGTGGACTTCCAGGAAGGAGAGGCTGGCTCCCAGTTCTGTGCCTGCACAGCACAGCTCTGTGTGTGACAGTCTGGACTGGCCCTAGCCACGGAAACAGGAGCACTGTAGGGGTTCAGGTACTGTGGGATGAACCCTGCACACAGGTGATCAGCTACGGCAAAGGACTTCTCTGTCCATAGAGGCAGTTTTGTTTTGACAACAGGAAGTCTTGATTTTGGTGACAAGAATCAGTTTTGAATGTAGAGAGGCAGAAATCCCTGCCAAAAATAATCATTTTTTGCAGGTAGATCTTTTTACTATATCTCAGGGTTTTCATGCCCTCTCTCCCACATACACCATTTAGTCAGTAGGATATTTTGTGCTTGCCTAACATCAGGGAAAAAGAAGGACCCTGTATCCTCATTAACACTACATTAATAAGCATGATTAATGTGCATAATTAACTCAATTTACCTCACCTTAATGGAGTTCCTGAAGGTCCTCAAACAGCACTATTAAGGCTCAGGGAAAGTGGTGAGGACTTTTCCCTCCCGTTGCTTTGTGCCAGCTGGAGGGCAGCCAGCTCTGATGCTCAGCAGCTGTCCCCATGCAGGGAGCACAAACCTGCCTAATGGAGCCAGACAGCCCCTGGGGAAACCCTTCCCCGTGTCCTGTCCCCTTCCAGCACAGAGGGAGGGAGCCTGGCTCTGTCTGCAGGGCTGGGCAGATGCTCAGCACTCCAAAAAAAGGGATTATCAGCTGGTGCCAGGCTGAGGAAATGGCTGTGCCGGTAAATTGGAAGGCGAAATTGAGGGAGAAAAAGTGTTCTTGTTTAGCAAATGCAGCATGTCCTCAGAGTGGGGCTGGAGCTGTGGGATTGAGTTAGCACATTCTCAGAGATGTGCTGTCTTCAGGGATAGCTGCTCTCCTCACAGGAGGTCGTGACAGCCTTCACTGGGATCTGAGTCACACAAACCCTCTAATGAGGCCAGAGTGCTCTGCTGTACTCTCTCTCATGATCCAGTAGCTGCCTATAGATCCAGAAACAATATACTTGATAGATTGGCCTAAACTTTGCAGCACATTGCTTTTTTTTTTCAGTGACTTTTAGGGGCTTGGTAGGCAACCCTTCCCACCTCTTGCAGGGCTTTTAGGAACCTCCCAGGCTGGGACCCACTTTCCTTGATGCTGGAAGTGCTGTGCATTTTCTCAGCCTCTTCTTCCTTGGAGGTGACGTGACTTTTCTGAAATTTCTGGGGAACTGAAAAATCATTTCAACAAACTAAAGGAGTGGGCAATACATATTTAAAGGACCAGAGATGCAACACTGCAGAATTGGTGAGGTACAGAGTTACTTCTGTTATAACCCCTTGGAAGGTGCAGAGCTGTTAACCCTGCTCACACAGGAGAAGGTCATTGACCTCTAAAATTTGGGAAATGTCCATTCAGAACTGGAGCACCCGTCAGCAGCTCCTGGGCAGGAAAGGCTTCCTGACCTGCATGACTCCAGATCATCAGCTGTCAGAACCCAGGGCATCCCTTTGGCTGCCCT
>VZSR01001685.1:49551281-49585466 GCA_013398615.1 Brachypodius melanocephalos
GTTACCAAACCTCAAGGCTTGCCAAAGCTTGGTTCAAGCCCTTCTTTAGATGTTTGGGTGGAAAGTATGTGAGAAATGCAAAGTCCATTGATGCCCCATCCATCACATTGTCCCCATGACTGGGACATTCACTTCTTCTCTGTTTGAGGAGCAAATGCACTGGTGTAAGAGCAGAGCTGTTCTGAACTGCCATCTCTCAGGTGCCAAGGTGTCACTGTGTGTGGTGATTTTGGAAGGTATGAAAAATGTTCAACAAGATTTTTAATGGCTGTTAAATCCAGAGTCCTGGATATATTCCAGCTCAGGTAATTACATTCATCCTGCTTAAAGACAGTTTAACAGGATAGATCATCCTTCACAGAGCCTCCAGTATGGAAAGAATGAAAGAAACACACAGTCCTGCTGGTGAGGAGAGGAAGGCAAGTGGGGGTGCTCCCAAAACAGGGGAGCCAGAAGAGTCATCAGTTTTTATGTCTTTGTGTGTGGTGCCTGACAACAAGGAGGCTTTGGTATGGGAAATAAACCTACCTCAGAAAAGGAAACCCACCTTAAACCAGGAAAACTGTTCACTGTGCTGATTTTTTAGAAAGTGAATCAATGATAGATGCAAAGCCAGGGAGCTGTGCTAAACTCAGGCATTAGTTGATGCCAAGTTCCTTGTTTGTTCTTAAAGTATAAAAATGTAGTATTTTGAAAGCTGCCATTTCAAACATCAAACTCCAGCCTAGGAAGCTTTAGGGTGTTTTCTGAAGTAAGAAATCAGGTTTGACAAAGGCTATCTTCTGTTTTTGAACTCAAAAGACATTTCTGGATTTTGCTTTCATAAAAGGAGATATCATCTCACATTTTTGTTGGTGCCAGCCTTTTAAATTTGGTAAACATGATAGCCCTAGAGGGCCCTTTGCATAGCTATCAGCCAGCTCTTTTCTTACAGCTGGTCTGTCTCCCTGACATGATTTCATTTTCTTTTCTTACGGAGAAAATTAAGATGCACTCACAGATCTACAGGCCCAAATTAATCTGCACATGGAGATTGATTTAAGCTAATTGGATAACACTGATATTTTTGAAATGGGCAGACATTGCTGGCCATTTAGACAATGCTGTAGATAACATCTGTTTTCACAGGATTTTGAAGGGAGAGAGGATATGAAACTTTGTGAGGGTTTTTAATGTTGCTGATTGATTATCACTTGTACAAATGGTTAATTTGTTTTTTCCTTACTTGTAGTAGGCAGAGCAGAGACAGAGTGCATACCACCAGTCAATCATCCCTCTCTATTTCAGTGGTTCCAGAGTAATTTTGTTTCTGTCAGCTGTGATTACTGCTACTGATTGGCTTTGAGCAGTACCTTCACCTGGGATACCCACATTTTTATTGCCATTTGCTTATTTTCTATCTTCTTTTCCACTGTCCTGGGATACCCACATTTTTATTGCCATTTGCTTATTTTCTATCTTCTTTTCCACTGTCCATCTGTCTTGCCCACAGTTTACAGCCTGGGCTATTTCATACAATTAGCTATTTATTTTAGACTATAATCTACAGTCTTGATTTGATTTGAAATAGTAAATCTAATTGTACTAGAAGTGATAAATGATTTAAAGTAGCCGGGAGAAATGGAAGTTCAGATCTTACACTCATTTTCACAGGTCAGCTTTATGTCATGCACACTGGATATATTTGTTGTTCCAGGATCCAAGAGAAATTAAGAATCTCTGAGAAGCCTCCCTCAACTGCAGAAGTGCTGGAGTTGCTGAAGTCTCATAATAGCTCTTTTCCCAAACTGTCCCTCTGCCTGGTGACAATCTCAGAGAGCTCCACACCCCACAACAGATATGATTTAGGTAAAAGAGGGCTAGAGGTGTTATATTGCCTTCAATGGAAGGTGCTGTCTTATTTAATTAAAATAAAAGATGGGTCAGGCAGGGCTGTCAGCCCTAAAACCTGCTGAACACAAATTATTTGTAGATAACACAAACCCTCCTCACAGACTTTTTTTTTTAGACCCTTTGCAATTTTGTTCAATGATATTATTTACTGTCTGAAAAGCAATGCTCTCTCTGGTGACAGAGCAGAAAATATTGTTCAAAATTGATTATATCTTACCTTTATTTTTAATCTGGGAATAAATTTAGAAGCCAGGATTACAGTGCACAATTCAAGCTTATTACATCAATATTAGGCATGACTGAAATCGTGGCTTTATTCTCTGTTTCGTGAAGGGTACAAACTCTGGACTCTAGGCTGGAATGTGTTTTTGTATTCCTTACCAGAGTAAAGCATCCAAGGGTGTCAGTAGTGCCAAATGTGTTAACTACAGGTGTTTTCTCAGGCCCTGCTCCCCTGATCATGAGTGTAGGCTTGCTGCTTTATACACTTTCCTGAGGGGCTGACAGATTGTCCTCAGCAGGGAATGGATGAGCTCTGCCTGGGGGGAAACCTAGGCATGGGATAACTCACTCCAAGGATGGCTGCTCTGAAGAAATTCCTCCCTCTGCACGTGGGTTTCATCCAGCACTGAGCCCTCCTGTATCCTCTGAGCCTGGTTCCCAGTCTAGAAGCTCACGCTGTTCTTCTCCTCCTCCAGGTATTGGCAGTCAGACACGGCAAAGGCGCTTCCTTATCTCTGCTACCACCAATACATAATGTTGTTATTAAAAGATACGGATTCTGACGTGGGGAGAGCTGCAGATGGTTGTCTTTTACAGCCTGAATAAAGACTTTGAGGTGGAGAAAATATTACCTTAGAGGTAAGGCCCTACTCCGGGAGACGGGGGAGTAAGAGTTCATTTCCTCACATTGTTTATTCTATGCCTAACCTAGGGCCCCATGCCAACCACTACATCCCAAACAAGATTTAGCACTTCAAATTCTTCTGAGAAGAAGGATAAAATGTGAATAGCAGCCACAGGAGTTCTGATACTAAAATGGTGAATACCTAGATATGTTTTTTGTCTGGTGACTCCTATTCTCATAGGTTACAAAACAATTTATGGAAGATTGAAAGTAAGATTTCCTAGCAATTATTGTATAAAAGGATTGAACTGTAAAGATCTTTAAGAATAAAAGATAACTTCTGGATATCTTCCCTGTAATGTCAGAGTGAGTTTATGAAAAAAATAAACTACAAAAATCAAAAAAAGCCAACAGACAAGGTAGAATCAGTTGTTGGCAGATGTGATTTGTCATTTCCAGGTGGTGGGAGAAGACAGGAGAATGTAACATCTCAGCAATTACATCCAAGACTGAAAAGATATTTCTGTCTAGTTTTTGTCCATGGTGATGATGTTTCTTCTGCTCCATAAGTCAAATATCATTGCTTGGGAGAAATAATGATCTGCCATCAAAAGTGTGAGCTTAATTATTTCTACCACTAAGAGAAAATAAGAACTTCAGGCTTCTGGCACTCACTCCTTGAATTTTCCTTTTGATTTCTGTCCTGGAGTTTTGGGCTTCTCCTTATGACAAGGTCTTCTAAGTGCTGCCATGGTGAGACAATGCCATCAGCTGCACACAGCAGCTCTTCCTCCTGCTGCCTCCTAGCTCAGGAATCACCTGAGGCAAGCAGTAATAGCTCATTATCCCCCAGTCTGAGCATGAGCAATAATGAGCTGGCTGCTCAATTGAAATCCCGTGTTCTGCAATATAAACACAGTGCACAGCTTAGAGAATTTAAGAATCTCAGGGCTTAATTAGTATCATAAGAAATTCTAGGAGCAGTGACTAATATGGAACAGCACACTGCAGCTTGGAATTAATATGTCTCGTAAGTTAAGATCAGGGTCTGGAATATGATGAATGACTTGTATAGCTGAGAGGTTGAAAAAAAGGAGTATATTCATTTCTGCCAATTAATTTAGTATTTTGGTCATTAGAGGCCTGCTACTCGCTTTTGTGCTGACCAAGAGTGTCTTGTTATGTCTGCATCTCCAGCTGATATCTGCATCCAGCTGATAATTCTTGGTTTGTTGATTGATGTAGGAGGTGGAATTTTCTTCTATTTTCACTCAACACCTGATGTCTGGTTTGACTTCCTGGGTACTGGATGAAGGTGGATTATGAGGTACTCCTCAAAAGCAGTGTAGCCATTGAGAGGGTTTAGTGCCTGGAATAGCAGCAAAACCGCTGTTAATACTCTTCTAGAACTTTTTTCTCCCAAATTAAAAGGCCCTAGAGGATATGGAGATAATTTGGTGGTGAGGAAGGGCTCAGAGAAAGGCCCAGTTGCTCAAAGTTGACAAAAAGGATGGAGTTGGTATTGTGATGATTAATTATGATCCTTAGAAGGTTAAACTGTCCATGGGAGAGGAAGTGTGGAGGTCTGCTGAAAAGATCAGACTGTAGCCAGTGGGGTGAGTGGTTTCTAGCACAGACTGAAAAAAGGAGCAAGCCCTTACATGGTATATTAATATCTGGGTCAAAATAACCTGGGCATGATTTTCTGTCACTTGCCACTTCTCCTATTGCTCAATACCACAGAGCAGAGCCTGGCTCCATCCTCTTGACACTCCCTTCAGATATTTGTAAATATTGACGTGGTTGAGGTTAATGTGCCACCAGCTTCTGCTGTTCCTGTCCCACCATAGAATTTGCAATCTCCTCATGGGTGTGAATTTATATTTCACCCCTCCTCAGCCACTCCTGCCTAAAGCTAATAGTGTAAAAAAATATATCCAAAAATAGCATTTTTTGTCTTTTGGTTGGTTTGGTTCTGTTTAAGTGTTTTGTTAACACTGGTGTTTTTGACAGAAAGGGGCAATGAAATTCTAAAGGAGCTGTCATACTTGGGGGGACACCCATGGGGTGACATGGGGGGACACCTACCTTCAGTGCAAGGCTGGAGGAGTTAAGAGTCGTGGTTTAGTGATGGACCTAACAGATTTAGGTTAATGGCTGGACTCAGTAATCTCAGACATCTTTCTCAACCCAAAAGATTTTGTGATTCTATGAGATGAGTCAGGAAAAAGGTGACCTCAGCTCCAGATTGACAGCTGCCAGATCACTGTGCCTGGACATGTCTGAGTTTCTATAAACAAATTTCTGGCTTTCCTGCTCAACAGCTTTGTTTCATGCACCTTTACCCATTCAGTCTATTGTGTTTGGTCTGGGAGGTTTCAAGTCACCTCTTAGTTCAAGATAAAAAAGCTGAAGTCCTTCTTTCACTGAAAAAGCTTCATAGCAAAAATACATCATCAATATAATTTGCAAAATGGTTGGTTTTGGTTTGTTTTTTTTTTTTTTCTTCTAGGGATTTTCCAGAACAAAAGGGTTAGGGTTTTTTAAGCTTTATGAAAAGTGATTTCTGTTTGTTATTCTATCTTTGTGTTTGGGTATTTTTCTCTCTTTTTTTTTTTTTTTTTTTTTTTTTCTTCTGAGCACTCATCTTTCCTTTTTAGATCCTCTGGAGGAAAAAAAAAAGAATAGTTGGAAAAGAATATGCATCCAGTTCTACAGGACTGAAAGTCTGGAGGAAGGTGGCTCTGCTACTTTCCAGTCTCAACGGGAGCAAGCTGCTCTACTCTGGGAGAAACCCATTCCTCCTCTAACCAGGTCACTGGCATGAGGCTGGGGGAAAACAGGCTCCAATTCCCATCTCTATTACAGAAATGGAAGATGGGAGTGAGTGAGATCCTCCATGTGGCAAATTTGAAATTCTTTTCCTCAGGGCTCCCAGGGACTGGCAGAGCTTCTCTCCATCTCTCCCCAGCTCTCAGGTGGAGCTGCAGGCACAAAGCCAGGTAAAGAGCTTCCCACCACCCTGATTCCAGCTGAGCATATTGTAGTTATCCTCCCATCTACTGAGCCAATAAAATTACTTCTGCAGATAGGAAATAAATCTGATTACTACCATGGCCAACGGACCCCTGTAACTTGGAGTTGTTGCCTGAATATTTTGCCCCAGTGCCAGAGGAAGGTGCTCTCCTGTCGGTCTCTAACAGAAGCACCATGACTGGTCCTCCAGCTCCAGATCACTCACACAGCTCCCTCTTCTCCCTCCATTTTTTCACTCTGCAGAAGATGCTGTACAAGTCAATTTTATTTTTGTATGGAGTGTTACAGTCCTCAAAAATGCAATACATCTCCATCTTTAACTGAGGTAAATGAAAGCTATTAAATGCCTAAAGCAGGTACATGAAGCAGCTTCTAGATGTCTTCCTTTCCTTGACACTGTTTGCAGATACACAGCATGTATCATCACAAGTGTTCAAATTTTCCTTGCTTGTGTATTTTGCATCCTCAAATCCTCGGCCTCTGGAATAGATTTTAACTGCCTTATTCTTCTTGGTAATGTATTTTTTAATTTGACAGCCTGTGTTCAAGAAATAAGGCCCCCAATTTCCAGAGAGCCTCCCTGGAGGCACTCTTTAAGGACATCCTCCCTGATTGTCCTGGGCAGGGTCAGAGACCATTTCAGGGAACATCTTCAGGGCAGGTCTCTGGAGACAGAACGAGCCCTGTCTTGGAGGGGAGCAATGGCTAAACAGCACGGGCTGCTCTAAGCTAGAAATAGCCTCCTTCAAAAAATAAGATTTGTCATAGAAAGCTAGCTGTAGTAGTCCAAAATCATTACATTAGTTGGAGGTAAGTAAGGATTCAGTGCTTGAAATCTCTCTTTGTCTCCTTCTTTTAATTGGTAGTACAGGCATTCCTGGTCCTGTGCTGCAGAGTATAAGCCTTAAGCAGCAAAGCTGGAGCCCTAGAAAGTTCACATCTCTGTTGTTAAAAGGCCACAAAGGCTTCACAGGCATTTAATTACTGGCACTGGGGCTCTGCTTCACTGTACCCTCTTGCAGGTACCCTCTTGCTGTGGTTCATGTGTTCCTTTCTCTGTATCTGTGTCAGATCATGGTATTATAGGGGTTTTGTATATTCTAAAGTTCCTTTTCCCACTATGGTGCTTTCTGTAAGGAACTGGCCTACATGTGATCAAATGTACCACATCTTGTCTGCTGATAGGGAAAGGGTTGCTATAAATGTATGGCACACGGTGAAAATTTTTATGATGCAGTTCTGCTCATCCAGGAATGAATTTTGACTTCTCAGTATCAGAGGCTGAAAGATTTCATTTTCAATGAGGTTAGATATTTTTAACGTCGATTCACAAGGTATGCAAACCATTTCTACTTCATGGAAATAAGTAGGGCATGAAAGAGAGCAATTGCTCTATTGCTCTGCCTTCAGTAGTGGAGGTTCTGAACACAAGGGGTCCAATTTTTGAGCCAGCTGCAGCTCAGCACATTTCAAGATCTGCAGAGTAGGGTTTTGAAAGGAGTATGGGTGAAGGTTTCCTGATGAAAAGAGGATGAGAAGACAAAAAGCATTGTAATGAACTAATTAAATTCGATGCCAGGAGAGATCTCTCTGATGCCTGGGTGGTGAGCAACCAGCAGGTGTCTTCATTACTTAGACTGCTGGTGACAAGTTACATGTAAAATTATGGGGTAGCTGGTTTAATTTCAACTGCAAAGTCTTAGCAGGTCTCTGGAGAGATGGAGTGGGAGGAAAGCCCATAGATGCTCAGTCTGTCAGCTAAGTATTCGGACAAGGACGAGCGCCCCAGAGCCTGGACTCCTGTGAGCTTGAAATCCTTTTCTTTAAGAGCAAAGCGAATGAACAAAATAGGGTGAACTTTGGTTTAACAGAAAAACAATCACCACAGCTGACCAGTGTTGTCATGAAGGCTTTGACTTGTATCCCAGTGGAATGTGGTTGATTTCACACAGTCAGGCTTGTTTTCCACCCAGAAATGTGGGAGCTCTTCTCTGGCAGCCCCAGCACGTGTGATGCCATGGGAAGGGTGGAAGGCAAAGTTATTGGTGTTAATGGATGCTCTGCAATTTTCTCCTTTAAAGATACTGCTTGCAAGGTGGAAAAATATGTTTCAGCAGTAAATGTAAGCTGTTATCAGACTTATGCAGGTTGCAGCTTTTAGTTAAGGATGCAAAGCAGTGTTCATTCAAGTGCTGGCTTCGTATCAGAGCTGGGCAAAATTTGTGGACCTATTTCAATGCAAAAATATATGACATACTCATTGCTTTTTCATGTTGACTCATATAGGTGACTTCTGTCAAAGAGATTTTGATAGCCCCTGCCTTAGAGGCAAAAAAAAAATGGGCAAGTCTGACATGAGATTGCAACTCCCCATTTCAGAGGGGAGACAAAAGGGCTGTGTATTAACAGAACGTCTCCTCGTCACATAATTTCGAGCCAAGGTCTACAGATTTTTTTCTCCCTCCCTGGTGCTCTCTTAAATGTTCACTCAGCTGTGAGAATGAAGAAATCATAGTGAAAATGAAGAGCAGCAACAAAAAATGGCAGGAGTTGAGGAAGTATCACTTCAGTTCTGCAGGAATGGCCTTTTACAAAGGTCAAACTAGTAATTGTTGTCCAAATGCTTAAATATGATAGGGAAATATTTTTCTATACATAAAAAAACTGTTCTTTTGTTACAAATAAGACACCCATTAAAGTGTGCTTGAAAGCCATTAAAAATATACTTTAAAAATACCAAGATACACCCTTTTATTAACTTGCCATGACTGGAATTTGAAATTATGTTTATTTTAACATTCTCACCCCAGTTAGTAGGAGAGTTTGAAAGATAGCTCTAACGTAATGTGATGTGTCTTGCCACAAGGAAGTGGGAAGCCTTTGATTTATTTTGAAAATCTGTTTGCTGACTCAGTGTAAAAGTAGGGTGAGATGGGAGATATAAAGCACTGGTTTGTTTCTGCAATTACTTTTGTGTTGGCATCTTAATGGATAGAAAAGATATGAGAAGAGCAGGGTAGATACATAAAAATGAGTTTAATTAATTTCAAAGGAAAAATATATATATGGAATTGAGCTTAGCTAGATTTTGACCAACTGAAATATAGCTCATGATAAGATATTTAAAACATGCATATTTGCTGCATCAGAGATCAACCTTAAATAATTCACATTCCATCTTTATCTTTTTAGAACTATATGAAAGCTATGTTCCTTTTCTGGATAAAGTGGTGGTAGAACTGAAAGACAAAGTGTAAGAGACAATAATAATTAACCAATTAAGCCCTCTTGCTTTTGCTAGGAATAGTAAAGTATCTCTCAGCTAAGACCACAGTAAAGCTGGACTTTTGTTGGCAAGAGGGACAGAAAAACTTTGGAATCTGGAGCAACAGAGAGAGTTCTGCATCCTTATTTCACCTTTGCAAACTGCAGGGGAAGATGATGGTTTTGCAAAGCTGAGATTGCTGCTGAGGCTCTCTGCATGGCAATCGGGGGAGCAATTACAGTCAAACTAAACCTGGTGCCTGACACATGGTGAGGGAGTCTGGTTATTTGTATTTTCACCTAGCTCATGCAGATAGCAAGAAATGGCCAGCTGCTCCCGTGCTCATTTTCTTTCTACTTAGCAAAACATGTTTGTATACTGCCAAATAGAATAAAATAATTTAAAAAAACAATCAGCAACTCTTGCAGTTATCTTAATGATTAGAAAGGAGTGCAAAAACAACAGGGAATGAAGAATCCTGAAACACTATAGCTGTTTGCCATGATGTTATCTCTAGCAAGAGATAGAGGTTTTATTCCTAGGATTTTCCAAGCTGAAATTGCTGGGTTTCTCTATCAAGAGGGTAAAATTGGGCAAATTATACTTGCTGTCGAAGAAGCAGCTTTCCCTCTCACAATCTACTAAGCACAACCATGGCCCCATTAAGCTGAACCTTTTAAACATGCAGCAGAGCATGTCATTACAGGTAAAGAGCCCTGAATAAAGAGAGTAAGACATCTTCAAGAGAAGGAGGATGTGTGGCTTTGCTAAATTACGTTGAGGGCAACTTATTAGCACCTCAGAAGTGCAGACATATATGTGAAAATTAATGCCAGGCAGGTGTTTCCAGAAATAAATCCTCTCTGTTACTTTCATAAAGACCTGACATGGAATCAGGACTGTCTTTCCCATTTGTCACACCGGCAGACTGAGCAGGTTTTTGACTACTTATCCAAGAAACCAAGTGTGTAGTCAGCAGTGGGAGGGGAAGATGTGCAGGCATGTGTGTCACAGACTGCTAAAGCACTGTCCCAAAGAGGAGCCTGAGTCTCTTGACTGAGTAGGGAGGGAGAATTAGTACCAACCCTGGCCTGACTTCTGGGGCTGGAGGTGGTCTGACTACCCATGACCTGCATGCAGCATGTTATGTTGGTCTTCTCTGCAGCACTGGAGAAGACCCAGTGACCAGAGTTGTTGACATTTGGTTTATGCCTGGGAATGTCCAGTCTCATGCCTAGGAGCAGCCTGAGCTCCAGAGCTCTGCTGTCTGCTTCCATCTGACAGCAGGAGGGTTCTAGACTCCTAGGTCAGGTGTCTGCAGTATAAACTTCTGCTGCCAAATTTAGGCATGGTGATAATAACTGCTCTGATTTCAAGCAGGAGAGGCAGCACAAATCTGAGCTTATGAGTTGTATTTGTCTTTGGTAGGTGCACAGCTCCCAGGATGTGGTACATGGCACCACTCCCAGCTCTCCTCACTACATCCTTTTGGGCTAGAGTAGAGACTTTTGGTGCTTCCATAGGATCAGGGTGCAGTTCTGGAACAAAAGCACACAAAATTTTGATCATTTTCCTGGGTGACAGATAGAATATACCCTTCACATGTGTGTAGTTGAAACCAAACTGGGGAGAATGGTTGACATGGTAGAAGGTAGATTCATGTGGATCTGCAAGCTGAAGAAATGGTCTGGTAGGAACCTCAAGAAGCTCAGTGAAGACAAAGGCAAAGCCCTGCACAGATTGGGTGAGCAAGAGAAAAGGACCCCAGGTCCCAGTGGATGAAAAGTTGAACATAAGTGAATAATGTATCCTGAGTCATGGAGCACCAACCACAATCTGGGGTATGTTAGCAAGAGGAAAGAGCTCCAGAGAAGCAATTACCACATTTCCAGGATGCTCCTGGAAGCTCAGTCCATCAGAGTCCTGTTTCCTAAGGACACTACAGGCACTCTCATTTGGGTACTCACTTGAAGAGTACAGCTAGAATAAATGAAGAAAACCCCCAATATCCCACAGTCTGAGCATATTTTCTGGAGGCTTAGAGCTTGGACCCTCCTTTAACAATAGTACATCAGTTCATGACTTACCACGGCAGTTATTTGTCCAATTTAAACATTTGAGCAGCTTTATTAAATTTACTGCTTAAGACTGAGGATGCTTTTAAGTACTCTGCTAAGCTAGAGCTTTAAAAGCTCGTGCCTACACCGCAGTTATCACGGGATCCAGAAGTGTCTCAGGCAATGTGTGCTATTGCAATACCATTACCACGGCTATCTGTTAAGCCCTGGAGTGTCCAGGTGACTGGTTCTCACTGTGTGGGTTTCCTCAGAAGCTATTAAAATTGTTAAAGGGTAGTTTTCTTCCTGCCACTGGCTGAATTATATCTCTATTTTATAGCCTTCATTAAAAGAGAATGACGAAGATGCCTAAAGAGAGTAGACAAATTTAGTGGTGGTACAAACAGATACCTGAATATACGTCCCTTGAAAAATTTGGTCTAAATTTGATTTGATTTATTTTCTACTAAAACTGTCTCCAAGTAATAGCTATTAATTAGCACTGTGAGGTAGCATATTAGCAAGGTCATATGTGGTTATCTTAGATGTTTCTCGAAAATTAAGTTTGTGGCTGCATCACAAAAGTAATATAATTTCCCCTTGAAACTTCAGATGCAAGTAGTAATGGTTGGTGCATTTAAAATGTTATTGTCTTTGCAGGTTGTGGAGCTGAGATTTCAGTTACCTGATGATGCTTCAGTGTTGCTGAAATTGGCAGTTTGCAAGATTTTTTGAGGAGGCTATGTAATTTTTTTGCATTGTGAATTCATTTATTGTCAGTGGAGGAAAAATGTTTTTCCCCTCAAAAATCCCCATGCTGATGACAGATTTCTTTGCCATGCACTACTGTACATTCTCCTTTAATATTGTTTCCACTCTGCAGAAGCCTGGAAACAGTAGTGGTGAAGGGAAGGTTTATGAATGTGAATAAGAAATGTTTAGCAGGAGAGGGAGTAAATTTTATTAAACCAATATTCATGCCCCCAAACAGATATGGGTTTGGCATTTGACTTTCGCTCGTTTGTGCGTTCCATCTGTGATAGTTGGCATAGTGACAGGCATGGCCTTGCTTGAGAATGGGAAGGAAAAATCAGAGAATTTTCCGTAGCGTGGAACTTGTGCAATGACCACTTCTATGGACAACCTAAAGATATTGCTCCTCTCTCTCCATTACCACCTTCTTGACCTGAGTCCACAGGATGCTCTGGGCAGCTCAACACTGAAATGGGCGGTGAGAGGGTCCTGGGGCTCCCTATCAGCCAGTAGGAATGTAGAAACTCATCCTGGAGAGTGCCCTCAAAGCCAGAGGGTCCAGTGGGGCTTTCAAATTGGCCTGCAACTATCTTGAGTTGTACAAGTAGTTCCTTCTTAAGTCTCCTCAGGTCTTTGTAAGATTTTTCAGACAGAAGCAATGTTTGCTTAAATCTATGTGAAGCCTCTGGCATAGGCAAAGCAGCAATATCTGGATATCCAGGTCTATTTCTCCAGTGCTGCTCTTCTTTCACTGTAGCCTCTAATATATCACTGTTTAGTAAAAATTGAAAAGATGAAATATTTGCCTGACATCCTTGAAAGCTGTTCGAGTTCTGACTTGTTCAAAGGACATAAATTTGTCTGTAAAATAGATTTTATAAAACCTTGTACCTGAACACAGATAGAATGTTCAGAAATTGCCAGGAAATGGCACTAACAATCTATTTCCACTACAATTCCACTAGAAAGGGGACTCCTCCACCCCTCCACTACATCTTCTTCCATTACTCTGTGAGCAGCAGGTTTTGAACAGAAGAGTCTAAAAACTGGGTGTGTCCTGGGCAGGTCCAGAGCTGTGTCATCATTTTAAAATGTTGCCATCAACCCCATCAACTCTGATCCTGGCATAAAATCCAAAGGTCCTCAGGAAGAAGGAAGAATTTTCTTGCTTCTTCTACCATTTACAACATGAAGACTGAATGACATTGTCATTTCTGTGTTCTGAAATACATCCAGAAGGAATGACCATAACAATCACTGCAATAATGTAGGGGGGGTTGGTTGATATTTTGTTGTGAAACAAAAAAACCCCAACCAAACAAACAAAAAATAAATTTGAAGTGTGAAAAAGTTCAAACTTTTTTTTTTTTAAATTTACAGTGTAGTTCACTGTTACCAATTATATAGGATTTTAAAAAAAAAGGTTGTTTGGCTTGTATTTTTTCTTTGCAGCATAGGAAATCTGGGTTTTGCTCACATTTATTAATAATTTTAGTTTAAAATAAATTAATTTCAAAATGCTTCATTTTACATTTGAAAGAATGTTCATGTTTCCTGTGCCTCAATAAGCTATCCCTAAAATGTATTTTTCCAGATGCATAGGAATATTATGGCAAGAAAAAAGGAGTATAAACAGTGCATAAAATTGACACATCAATATGAATTTAAGTAGCAGGGTGACTTGTATTGAATTTTTTCTCAGTGCAAGGATCAATAATTTGTCTGTTGACAAATTTAAAATTACTCTAAGTGGCAAACAATCTCATTTTTGGTTCTCTGAAAGATGATACTTTCAGAGACCCATGACTCCAGGTCAGGAGTGTGTGTGTGCTGCATGACCCCTTCAGTCTCAGCTCTGCAGGAGATGGGTGCATTTGGGGTGGGTTTACACTACCACTCTATTTTTAAAGCATGTGATCCATGCTGCGATGCTTGAATCCTTTCATACAATTTTGCATCAGGAGTTAACATCATGAAAATATATTGGGGCTGCACATAAATTCATCTATTCCTTCAAATCCTAAATTAATCTCTAACAAGACTGGTGGCAGTGTTAGAAACTGCAATACAATTAGCATGACATTTCTCATAAGCAGTGGGCTGTGTCCGTGTTGGTCAGGCTGAAAACACTAAAAAAAGCTTTTATTTTCTCTAGAACATACTAAGGAAAAGTACACAGCAATTTACTTTCCACTGTTCCTGGGTTTGTCTTGATGTCAACTTTAATTTTACCAAATGCAGAACCTGCTGGGAGTGATTTTCATTCTAAGATTGTCCTCAATCTGCTAAGTACTGATGACAATACACAAGTGGTTACTGTCTTGATATCCAAGCAGCCTGAATTAGATACAGAGCATGGCAGCAATGCATTCTGCATTGCTGGAATGGAATTTAAACTATTCAAGCGTACAAATTGAAAACTCATTCTGAGGAATTGCTTTGCTTTCCTAAACTGAGTATATGTTAAAAACAACCAAGACATTCAAGAGACTTATTGCTGGAAATGAATGTAATAATATAATTCATGCTGTGTAAGGCAGACTTTAGTCTTGATAGATGGTGTTTGGTTGGTGTTAAACTCTGATTTGCAGAATAGGAAATTCCTTAAGGAAGCAGAATCTCTTGCCAGAGCTGGCATTGCGAGTTCACAGTGATTAACGGTGTGCCAAATCATCCACTAATAACTTAGATAGTCAGCCAACACAGCCACCAGCTGGTTTGAAAACACCGTGAAAGCAATTTACAGACCCCTTAGAAATTTAAAATGGGATAATGTAATTGCCAGTATAATAACACCATCTTTAACTCAAGCTGTTTTTTTTAAAAGGAAAAGCTAGAAAACTCTCACCTGAGCCGAGAAGAGCCAGTCTACCTCCTCTGTTCACCAAGGAAGCAGTCATGTCCATTTTCTCCTTACGCAGAACAACACTACTCAAAGACCAATTGTCCAATACTTAACTAACCTTTCATACAATATCTACTTGAGCAATTGACTGGAGTTTTTCTTGGGTGAAGATGATGATATCTTGCAGAGAAGGAAGAAAATTTACTGAGTATTCTGCCCAAGAGACCTTGTATTTCTGTGAACTCAGTCTGCCAGTGTGTTGGGGCAGACACAGATTAGTTCATCATCCCCTCTGCAGCAATGCCCTCTGCAGAGCTGGAGGTGTGAGGGTGGCTGGTGTAGCCCATGGGGTTGTTTGACACTTTCTGTGAGCTGAAGATTGCTCTATTCTTGCAAAAAAACAAGAGTACACAAGGAATGGGTTGTTCCTAACCCATTTTGGGTGTTGGAAGGGTGCAGACAGCTGCAATTTCTATAAAGGTTTAGGAAGTGCCATGCTGTGACGGATCATGTTCAGCACATGGTGTTGGCACAGGAGAATAACATATCTACAGCCCCCCAGAAGAACTCAGCTGTTTTCTATGCACTCTTTATTCAAGACTCTTTCAGGACTGTGCATGGTAGGAAGGGAATGGGATTGAGGAAGAGTTGAGTGGTCCAGCATGGTAAATTATGGGCTTGGAAGCAGCTTTTCCTCTCTTCTGGTTTCTGAATGACTTCTGGGCAGATTTCCCCCAGATCACTTTAGGCTCATGGGCTGTGCTTTTCGAGGCACACTAATGATTTGATCACTACTGATGTGTAATCCTTCCTCATTTGCTTTCTCCCTTTCCATGACCCAGAGAACAAGGAAAATACAAGCACTGTGAGCAAGGTTGGATGGCAGTGGGTTAGAGCTGGGAAAGACAGGGATTACCTAAATACCCAGATCCAGCTTCTACCCAGGCAGAAGCCTTTACAGAAGCTAGAAGAAGAAATAAGGTCACTTCCAGGTTTAGTGAGCAATGGGAAAGTGCGTGCACCTCTGGAAAAAAGTGTGGCACTCTCTGACAGCAACAATCACAAAGTAAATTGGAGAAAGCAAATACATTGAAGAGATGAGCCTCAGACATAGTCCCTTTTGTGTGTCTTTCCAGGAATTTATATAAGGAAGCTTTTCTGTCTGGGAAATGAAGATGTCTTCATTTTAAAGCCTGTGAAGGAATTTGGACCTCCGATGATTCCTTCAAGATGAAAACCAAAGAAAGTGTCTTTCTATCAGAAATAAAAGTTCAGTTGTTGGTTTTTTGGGTCTATGGTTTTCAGTTTTGGTGTTTTTCCTCTCCCCATAATTATAGAATACTTCAGTGCAGCTATCCAATATTTCTTTCTGATCTTAACCCAAATATATTTAGCAAAATTTAACAAGTTTCATTTCAGAATCTTTGAAATGTCATGATTAAAATATGGCAATCAAAAATGTTAAAATAGACATTTTCTAAATGCTTCACTCTTCAGTTTAATTTCTAAAATCTAGTTAGGCTTGACACTCTTCAAAATATTTATGGGAAAATATTTGACTTAAAAGGGAAGATACATGATTGTGCCAACATCAATCTTCTGAATTCATGCGCTTTCAGTCAGAGACAATATTGGGCACTGAGCCTTTCAAAGCCTTAGTGAGATAATGATAAATTATCCTCATTTTTTATAGAGAGAAAGTACAGTTAGTCATTTGCTCACAAAAAGAACAGAGCTGCCTGAGACAGTTCTGAGCCAGGAGGCAAAACAAAGGGAACCTTCAAGCTGAGCGTGGGCTGTGGTCCCTTATGAGGCAGTAGGAGTCTTCCAGGACGCAGCTGAAGCCTATGAGGTTATTCTTTGCTGCTTCAGTTGATTTAAATACATTTGCTGTAAGGTTTTAGCTGCTTAACTTGCTATTGTCATGGGGCAGAGAGCAACTGAAATCAAAGCACCGTAAGGATTATCGTTTTCATTCTCTACTAAATTGTGACACTTCAAAATGGAGTTCCTCAACAAGAGTATGGCCTTCACTCGGGTTAAAGGTAACTGTCCAGTTAATACAGAAATCACCTGTTCTACATCCAAAGTTACAGAATACAGAATCACAGAATCACAGAATCACAGAATCATAGAGTGGCTTGGGTTGGAAGAGACTTTTAAGACCGTTCAGTTCCAGCCTCCTGCCATGGGCAAGGACATCTTCCACACGACCAGGTTTCTCAAACCCCAGTGCAGCCTGGCCATGAACACTTCCAGGCATGGGGCAGCCACAGCTTCTTTGGGCAGCCTGTTCCTGTGCCTCATCATTCTCACAGGAAAGGATTTCTTCTTCACATCTAATCTAAACCTCGCCTGAGTTTGAAGCCACTGCTCCTTGTCCTGTCACTTCATGCTCATGTAAAAAGTTCCTCTCTCATCTTTCTTTCCTCTCCCTTCAGATACTGAAAGGCCACAATTAGGTCACCTCTAGGCCTTCTGGTTTCCAGGCTGAACAATCCCAATTCTCGCAGCCTTTCAGTGTAGGAGAGGTGCTCCATCCCTCTAAGGAGCCTGGTGGTTATGGAGTCTTGAGATGAAATAACTTTTGGTTGCACAGTCTTAGAATTGTAAAAGGGGTGTAAAGTGCTGCTCTCATGACTTAGGCTTAAATATCACAATGGTTTTGACCAGTGTGCACCAATGAAATAGGGAAAAGTATTACTTAAGACAACCTTCACTTCCAGGGAAGAGATGAACATTGCCAGGAAACAACTATCACAGTTGAAATAGACTCCACAAGCAGAGCTTTATTTGGGAGCTCAGTAATAGGTGAATAGGTATGGCTGTCAGGAAGATTCTCCTGAAACTTTTCTAATTGCTTCACATTGATGCCATATATGCCTTTCTTGCCTCACTGTGTATAATTCTTCCTTCTTCCCTCCACATACTTATTGCCAGTTCCTCACTATTCATTCCCACCAGGATCACACAAAGAATTGAACTCCTAATTCCTTCTGAATTTATTTTCCCATCCATTTTTGGTTTTCAATTTTCTTTTCCCCCTAAAGGAACTTCGATATCTTGGCTTCAGATTATGGACAAAAACCATTATGGCAATACTTCTGTTCGCACAGTTTTGGTAGTTTAGCAGAATTTCTGTAGTGCAATGTAACCTTGAACAGATTTTGTCAGCAAAGAGCAGACCAGGTGTGTCAATTCAGATAGCATAGCCTTAGCTACTGACCAACATTTTCATGGCTTCAACTTCTTCAAGTGATATTCTTCACTTAAATTGAGCATTTCATGCTTTTGATATTTTTAAATTTACATTTTAAAATTTTACAAAACTTAATGATTTGTGTGCAAGGAAAACATCTGGGTTTTGCAGAATATGCTCCTTTGGGCAAGTACAAAAATTCTGAAGTTTTTTGGCTATATCAGTAAAGATTTTCATTATTTTTGAGATAGGGATTAACAGATATAAGGGGAAAAGAACATCCTCCAATCAGTTCTAAGCCTCACTTTCATCTGTTTCTAATCTTTGTGAATTATCTTTCCATTACCTCTGATATACCCAAGAAGGATTTAGAGTTCTGTGATTATATCCCTACTTATGTGATTTCCTTGATTATTAATGACAGCACGGTCTTGCAAAAGTATTTAACAAACCAAATGAGGGAACACTTAAACTTCTGCGGTTTGGAGGATGTCTTCAAGATCTGGATATTCAGATTCCATCACCTTGGAGTCTCCTAACGCCTGGGATTTAAGAGTTTATCTTTGCAGAAACAGCAGTGCTCCATACATCACAGGACATGTGGATTGGATAAACTCACAGGCTTTCATATTTCTCTTACTTCTCTCTTCAAATTGTCACTATACTAGCTCACTATACTGCTTATCCTTGTAGGCAGATCTCAAGTTAATCTTCTATCTACAAAGGATCCCACAATGAAGAGAAGCAATTTGTGTTGTTGGCAACTCAATGGAAGTGAAATGAGCCTATGCGTCCTTACGTACCAATCCGTAGAAAACGTATTGAAAGTTCCTTTGTCCCCAGAGAAAGTTGGTTTCTCAGATCTCCAATTTCCCCAGGTAAGGTCTGTTTTGCCCACGATGGCAATGAGTGAGTGACCTTCCTTGTCTCAGCTCATGAGCCTTTTGTTGTATTGGATGGGGACGGATAGAGAGGCTTGGTGGGCACCTGTCACTCAGCCAAGGTGAATCCACCACAGAGACCTGCAAAAAAAGTGGAACAGAAGTTTAACAGGCAGCAGTTTCCATCTGGTTTCACCTGGATTCTTGTAGTTTTCGTTTTCCTTCCTCGTATATCTAGATAGAAGTTATGATGAGAAATGTAGACCTAGATAGAACCTGCCAAGGAATTTGCATTGATTTAAGACCCAAACCCAGCTTCTGCTACTTAAATGGATAAAGAACTAAACGCTCCTCTCCAGGACAGGCCAAAAAGAAAGCTTATCTGCTTGCATGCCAGACTGAGAATTTGATTTAAACAGGTTGTCAAGTTTGAATCCTGAGGATTGGATCTGCTCTCTAAGAAGCCTTGAAACCTCAACATTAGTTAATGTATGTTGAAACTGTGAGATTTTTAGTACTGTTGCTGTGTTGCCTCAGTATAAGTAAAAACTCATTAATTTTATAATACAGGTAAATCCTACTCATGCCAGTGCAGTTGATCAAAGACCCTGACATATAAGAGAAAACAGAACAAGCCATACATTATTAATATAATTTATAAAGGACCTTGGGGACAAAGTGGACATTAATCTTAGAGTTTCAGGCACTGTGACTTGCCCAGGTCAGGGTTTGGGTAACACCCAGGTAAGCATTGTTGAACCTGGAAGAATCTCAAAAGATATTTTTGTCAAAGCTGGCAGTGTGGCTGTGGATTATTCCATGTGTATTCCCTGCTCATTCCAGTCCAGAGTGGTTTGACACCTCATCACACATAAACTTTGTTTAAACACAGGGAATAGAGATGCTGAATGAAAAAAGATTTCAGGAATAGGTTTTCTTGAACTTTAAATTTTAATGTGTTTTTTTCTACAATTTTTTTCTTCTACAATTTTCATACTGAAATATAATTTTAATACTAAACAGAAGGTTGTGTTTATACATACTTCTTAAAACCCCCAAACCCATAGATTTCTCTAGCAAGTAATATATACATTATTGCTCCTGCCTGCCAGTGTTATCAGCCCACCATATATGAACACAGTCTCTTTCTAAATCGTAGCCAAGTCCTGCACAGCCTTCCAGATCTTTAATTAGCATAATGAGCAATAGATGACATTTAATAAAAGCTTATCTCTCCTTGCTGTAGTTCTAGCATTAGTCAACTGTGCAATCTATGGGAGGGCATGGTTAACTCAGTGCTGAAAATTTTGAGTCAGATTCTCACATGATTTGCATGTGATCTGAGAGAGCCCCATCACCACCTTAAGCACCATTTTTCCTATATGTAGAGTAGAAGTTAGTCACAATGATGTTAAATGCTTTTATAAAGTGCTTTGGACAAGATTCATCTCAACATTATGTACTTAGAAGACATCTGTCCTCATCAAACCTCACAGGACAGTCAGGCAGAACTCTGGTCACTGCAGTCAGTGAAATTTGGAATGATTCACATGAAAAAAAAAGATTTCCACCATAGAATGAGAACATCCCCCACTAAACTCTTTCAGCTTCAGCAGCCAGGTCTGCTCATACTGTAAAATCTAAAGTTACTTGAAGACATTTACAGATGTAGACATTTATGTGATATGGCCATTCACATTCAATTAAAGATCATTCTATAAGTGGGTATATCAGTTTGAGTGAGTGACAACGTGTGAGTTTGGAGCACAGACCATCCTTTGTGTGTCTGGACAGTTTGCAGTACACTGGAGGTATAAGTAGAGCTCTCAGACTTCTATAATATTTGCTGGTTTGCTTTATGGAGAATTTTATTAACTTTTTATAAATTTGTTCTAATCACAGCTTGAAATTAGTTTATTTTTGGATCAAAAATCATAGGAAAATTTTGTTGGAAGGGATTTCAGGAGCTTGTCAGATTTAATACCCTATGCAGACTGCTGCCAACTCCAAAATTATATTAGTTTTCCCTGGACCTTCTCCAATCAAGTTTTTAATATCACCAAGGAGAGATATGCCACAACTAGTGTTTCTCAGGATAATTATTATATCCATGTTTGACCATGTTAATTTTGAATTTTTTTTCCTTGTTGCACTCAGAATTTCTCTTGGTGCAATCTGTGACCACTGTCTCATCTTTCACTGAGTACCTCTGAGAAAGAGTCTGGCTCCACATCTAATCATTGTGCACTTGGTCTTTCCACATCAATTGTATGCAGTCACACTGTAAGATAAGTTTAACTTTATTTTTATAACAGACATATTCCCAGTTAACAGTGTTCATATTTTCAAAGTAATAAAACAATATGATGATTGAAAAAAAACAGGAATTTTTGACTGAAAAATGCATTTGAATACTTATCAGTGATTTCAGCCTTCTATAGAACAGGCTCCTTCCATCAAGACATTTTATAAAGACTCTCTGTGACAGCTTCTGCAGGAGGTGTTGCTGATGATAATCATCATCTATGCATTTTCAGCATGGATACTTCAGAAATTACCAAGCACTCCTTAATAATTTTGTTCCTTCTGATATCTATGAAAATTAGTAAACTGTGAAATTAAGAAAGGACTGTTAAAAAGGGTCACAGTGTGTTTTCCTGTGATGTGAAGAGCTAGGCTCAGATGAATCAAATAACAAAGAACTCATGTAATTCTTTTTCATAATGAATCCTTAGCTGTTGTAAATGATAGAAGCAATCTAAATCACCAATTCAAACTGCCCTGAAAGCATCTTCATTATGAAATGGAAGACAGATAAAATAATAAGGCGAAAAACATGCTTTCTCCACTATATGTAGATGTGTTGTGATGTTGAAATACATTTCCAAGACAGTCCCAGTGTTTACCCCATCTCTTGGTTGTTGAGGCACTTAGACTAGGA
The DNA here is from genome assembly GCA_013398615.1 of Brachypodius melanocephalos. NCBI lineage: Eukaryota > Metazoa > Chordata > Aves > Passeriformes > Pycnonotidae > Brachypodius > Brachypodius melanocephalos. Next base: position 49,572,999 of record VZSR01001685.1, read on the forward strand.
AATAAAACAATGGCAAACCTTCCCCTCAAAAAGGAGGTGGCTATAATCAGTCTGTCTTCTGGGAATGGTCCCTTGCACATCCTGGTTTTCACATTGTTCCAGGCATTTCGGGTTGACCCTGAGGAGATCCAGCCTAGAGAGCCTGCTAACAGCTAAGCAGGATGAATAACCATGGCCCAGTTCTTGAACCTGAGACCTGGTTCTGTTTGTTTGCTATTGTTCACATGCCTTTGGGTATTCAGAGAACTGTCCTTGTCTTCTGACATGTCAGGGGACATTCTTTTAATTTCCAAGGCTTTCAGTACTGTTCATTCTGATAGACAATCACAGTGCAATGAATCATTTGCTTTCTGTGGCTTTCTTTGTCATCACATAAGTTGCAAAGCTGTGGTTTAATACATATTCCCCAATTTTGCTGAGGCAGAAGACAGGACGATTTAGAACATGTCAGACCTTCATCACAGCATTATCTATCAGATGAGTCTTTCTGGCAAGACACACAAGTAACTTTAAACCTAAAACCAAAATAAAAACAGTAGTTTTCTTCCCAGAAGAAGTGCCGTGTGTTGCCTTATTTGGGAGAAGTAAAACTGAAATTTTTCTTTACTCCCTTCCATGCATATTTTGAACTCTTCAAACAAATCTGTTTCAGCATCGATAAATGGCTAAAGTGGATGACAAGCAGGTTCTCAACTCCAGTGAAATGTGCATTCAAATACTGAAGTTAAAATGTGGACAGCCAGCAATTCTCTACAATTTTATGATCACATAAAAATTTGGAGTCATCGAAAACATACGTGTGATGGGTGGGAGCAAGAGGTACAGTTCTCAGCTGATGGAATTTATTGTGTAATTCTTTGATCTGCTGAAAAAAATTGGCAGCTTACACTTGATTTCTACTTCATTGCTTGAAAAATTTGGTTTCCTCTGAGCTTTACATGTTTCATAAAGATATTTCTAGAATTAATTCAATTTGTTAGGAGTTTTACACTTGAAAAAAAGCTAAAATGAAGGTAATTGCTCTGAGAATTTCGGGTTTTGTGTTGAGTTTATTTTCAGATTGCAAAGCAGTCTCCAGAGATATTTAGTGCTAACACTGACCTCTGTGTGACTGCAGTTTATTTAAAATAGTGCTCAAACTGCAACATTTCTATACAGTTACTGCATTGTTTTAAATTCCAAGTGCTTTCAGTAGCTTGATTATCAATTCTAATAGTTTTTTCTAGAAATTCAAGCTAGCCTGACTGGTCTTTAATTCTCTGGCTCAGTTGTTTTCAGTCATTTCAAGAAACTTTCTGCCTGAACTAGGTCACTGTGTTCAAATTCACTGTCACTGAGGCATGATCATATCTGTGCTGTCTGCTCTTCTGGGAGGTGGGAAGCAGAATTGCAGATGGCAAGGAGGTACCTGCAAAAAAAGAAAACAAGCCTGGCAGACACTGGATTATGAGTGAGCTCCTATTTCTGCAAACAATCCTGATTAGTCATGAAGTTGTCTGGAGCAGAAATCTGCACTTGCTGCTAACATCTTCCTGCAAAGGAAAATTACCTGAAGAAACAACCCCAGGATCATATTTGTTTGAGTTAACTTGTATAAATAAAGGGAATTTATGGTAAAACATTGAAGTCAATGTCCAGATGTCAGTACAGGGGTCCTGCTTTGAGGATGGGCTGGCTCAGCTGCAGAAGTGTGAGCCAGTCATCAAAACAGTATTTGTAATTTATGGACAAGAGAGTAAGAAGAAATGCCCAAATCCTTCACCAAGGACAAGGGAACTCTTTCAATCCACAAAAACTCAATGATTATCCCTACTGACTTTAAAATCACACGTCAGTGCCAGTTGTCTAGATCTATAGAAGGGATTTGTGAGATTCTGTTCATCTGGAAAAGTTTCTGCTGTGTAGGAAGCATTAAAGCTACATTTACCTCCATGTGACTTGTATGCTCTCTTTGTTGCTGCTATTAATGTAGTAATCATCTTACACAGCCTACAGGACAGAAGCAGAGGTCTTCCATCACACAATGTTAATCCTCAAATAGGAATGACCAGGATATAAGAGAACTTCAGTGATGTCACATGGTCAATCTTCCATAGACCTATATTTATTTCTTGACTATAAAATTTTTGAATGCAAGAAATTGTACTGGCTAATTCCCTGCTTCTTTATTATTCAGTTTCTATAACTATGAAATGGAGGGTGGATGCTCTCTTGCATGTGAGCTGGTGCCCAAAAAAAACCCTATTTTAAAGCATCCCATCCAGAGGCAAAGGAGTTTCTTCTGATTGCCAGCCCGGATTTACATCTATTGTAGATTGAATGAAAAACTGGGATTAAAAGCAGTCCAAAAGCTCTATTATTATTGTTCAGATTTTATTGAACAAAGTGTTTAATACAGCCTGGTTTTCAGAGAAACTCCTAATTAAGAGTATAAGATTCGATACTTCATTTTACAGAAGTGATCAAAGCCAATTAGGGATCTTGCCCAAAACGTGGATAAGCAGAAAGGAACACAGATCTCTGTCACTGTGTACAAGGCCATCCATCCCTCCCCAGGCCTCAGTGGCTTTTGCTGCTCTCTGGCACACACAGAAAGTGCTGCTGGTTCACAGGAGGCACCACAGGTGAGCACAGACAGCAGGGCTGGGACAGAAACTCCCCAAAAAACCCATGATGCCCCCAGCTGGGATGGAGGTAAAGAAAAAGCTGAGGAAGGTTTAAGGCCTCTTAGTGTCCTCACCCCTGTATGAATTTATCAGCTACTTCACATTGGATCCAGCATCTTGACAGAGCCCATGTCCCAGGCCACTGTGACCTTCTGCAAAGGAATAAGTTGTAGATCACACCCATATATCAGGGTCTGAGGCATGGGAGCCAAGTCAATTATAACTTAGCAGCTCAACTAAGGCTCAGAAGCATAAAAATCCTTGCATTTGCTTTTTTTATGCACAATTCCTCATCTTTGAAAACGGGATGATCCTGACCTACCTCACTCAGGGGTTAAGAGAAACCCATTAATGTTTGTGACCAGAAATAAAAGTTAGAAGGTTAAATGGTTTCTGTCCGGTTAAATGGTTTCTGTCCATGCCAATAATTCATCACATTGGGCATGAAATTAGAGTTCACAATGATCTTTCCTTTCCTAAAATATTCCTTTGGGCCAGACTCTGGTATCCCCTCTAAATCCAGAACACACACATCTGTATGAGCAATTCTATTGTAGATTTGTTGTGGTAAGAACATTTTGCTCTCATTTTAATATAAACAACTCTTACTATTAATCAGATATCAAAGTTCATGCAAATCCTTCTAGGCAGATAAATATTTTTTATTACTACCATAAAATTGATGACAAATTAATTGTTCCTCATTTCCATAAACATATTCAACAGCAGAATGTCTTTCCAAGGTAATGCAATTACCTATTAATTATTTTCTTGTCTTCATAAAAATGAATGTGCGAGAGAGAAATTTATGTATACAATAGATTGTAGAAAAAAGCTTCCCTTGCACGGGTGTAAGCTTTTATGTAGGACTTCACTAATGGTTTTTGTATCAGCTACAAATTTTCAGGTTCATCAGAGTAATTATGATTTTTGGCTCCAGCTCCTGTCATAAACGAACCCTCATTTTTATGTATGCTTCTGAGAAAATTATAGCTAGTCCTAAAGTCATTGGGTTCCCAAGTGACTTGGAAACCCTTGATACACACATTTGTATGCATACACAGCTTTGCCAAATAGTGTCCTTTTGTGGTTTTTTTCAGGGACTGGGGCAGGGGAAGATCATTGTGTCTTCTGCAAAAAGGCTGTGATGCCTCGTTGTGTTCTTCAGTCATTGTCAGAATCCTCCCTCCCCTTTTAGGAGGAAGGAAGCAATTGTCTGCAGCTGTGAAAGTCATTGAACAGGCTGAGCTCTTCTGGCCCTCCTGAGAAACATCCAGACAGCCAAAAGTTCAAGGCAACAAAAAAGGCAGGGTGTAGCATGTTGACAGAGACAGGAGACAGGATTGGCAGCAAAGCAGATGGTGACATTTCCTCTCTCTTTCTTTTGCTGCAACCAGCCCTAAGGAACTGAGATGGAAGTGGAATATCATCTTCTACTCTCTCTCCCTGCAGCCAGACTTAACTGAAGATGTGCTTTGATTCAGCTTTATTCAGAGAAGGTGACAAACTGCTGAAAATTATAGATCAGAGGTTCTGAATTAGAGAAAAAATCCCAGTTGTGCTTGTGGCTCCACAGGGCTCTGATATGCAGGGATGTGCTCTGTCCCTGGCAGCTTTACAAGGCTTGCAGGGTGCCTGAATGTGAGGAAACGCCACAGGGATTTCCAGCCTGGAAGCTCTGGACATGCACATACACTGGAGGAAGGGTGTTCATACACGCCAGAGTGGGTGCCAGGGTGGGATCATTCCTGTTTCTACCTGTGGATATATGACTAAAAAAAAAAAAAAAAAAGTATTGAAATCTATCCTGAGTCCCAGAAACCTCTCACTGGTAGTCATAAAAATATTTCCTGGGGAGTAGAATCCATCTGAAATCTCTGTATGCTCTCTCTTAGATGAAAGTAGGCAAATGAAATGTTAATTGGATTGCACCAGTGACTACACTGGGTTAACAGTATCAATAGTTACCTGCTACCAGTAGAGCTTCTACCTGTGGAGAACATCTATAACCACCAGAAAGCCTTTTTTCTTCTTGTCTTTCTTTGAAACTTGAGGTTGTGTCTCTATCATTAAATTCAACGGTGGCAGGGAGCTTTTGTAGGTAATGAAAGTCATTGTCTCTGCTGCCAGATTGCCAGAATGTCCCGCAGAGTGGCTGCACTCAGGGCTGGAGACAGGGACCACCAGGTAGATCAGGCCCATTCCCAACAGGAACCTTGGATGTCAGTACCCTGATTTAAATATTGATAGGGTGTAATAATATGAACCTAATTCTATCCCATACACACCAGCTAGTGGCCAGCAAGAGATTTCCAGAGCCTGGAGAGGGAACACATGTCAGCAGAAGAGCACTTGGAGGGCAGCACAGTGGAATTTTGGCTACTCCAACCAAATTTGCCTTCACTGAGAGCCCAGCTTGAATGCCTCTATCACACACACCCTCACCATGGGGAATAAAACAAAGCAGTCAGAGGTGTGCAGCTGCCTGGATGGCTATGATTTCTGGGCATCACAGCGATGTGGTGGGATGGCTCCTATGGCTGGAGTGTTGGAGTGGAAGGATCCAAGCTCTTTGGGAAGGACAGGCAGGGAAACAAGGAGGGGTGACACCTTCTACATCAATGACGGGTCAGAGTGCACAGAGCTCCACCTGGGGATGGTGGAGGAACTGACTGAGTTATTTTTAACTCAGTTATTAGTAAATAATACCACAGTATTATAATACCAAAGTATTATTTTTAACTGTAGTTATTAGTGTTATTTTTAGTCTTGGGTCAGGATTGAAGGGAGGGTAGGAGGGACAGGTGACACTCTAAGATAGACCTGCTGGAGGTCACCCAGCCAGGAAGACTGAGGGGATGAGACCCTGTAGAGACAGACAGGAGTGGCCACACATTTCCAAGTCCCTGTCCTCCTGGGGGACCCTAACCACACCAATATCTGGTGTTGGAGGGACAACACAGCAGGGTGTAAGCAATCCAGAAGATTCTGAGGAAGTGTCGACGACAGCTTCCTTCTCCAAGTAATAGAGGAGCTATGAGGAGAGGTGCTGTGCTGGACCTTGTTCTCACTAAAAAATAGGGGTTGATGGGGAATGTGAAGTTCCAGGGCAGCCTTGGCTGCAGTGACCCTGAAATGGTGGAGGTCAGGATCCTCGGGGCAGCAAGGAAGGGGCACAACAAGCTCATGGGTGTTGACCCCAGGGGATTAGACTTTGGCCTCTACAGGGATTTGCTTGGTAGAATGCCATGGGATAAAGGCCTGGAGGGAAGAGGGGGCCCAAGAAAGTTGGTAAATATTGAAGGATTGCCTCCTCCAGTACCTAAAGTGGCCTACAAGAAGGCTGGAAAGCAACTTTTGAAAAAGGCAGGTAAAGATCAGACAGCCGGGGTTGAATTTAAACTGAAAGAGAGTAGGTTTAGATTAGACATTAGGACAAAATCCTTTCCTGTGAGAATAGTGAGACACTAGAGTAAGTTCCTCATAGAAATTGTGGTTGTCCCATCCCTAAAAGTGTTCCAGGCTAGGCTGGATGGGGCTCTGAGCAACTTGGTCTAGTGGAAGGTGTCCCTGCCCATGGCAGGGGGTTGGAATGAGAGGGTCTTTAAGATCCCTTCCAACACAAATCATTCTGCTAATGTATCTGCTAATGTAGGTTTTTCCATGCTCCAATTCTAGAGAACATCCCAGATATATTTAACTTCTTGGAATAGATGTAGTTTAAACTTTTGGGGGATGAAATGATAATTGCAAGGGAGATCAAGAGTTTGTTTTGCATAATATGTCAGCAGAGTATGTTGTGTATGATCTTATAATGTGCACTTCAGTACTGGCAATTATGTATCTCATTGTAGAAATCTCACTTTTGTAATTAATGTTGCTTCATTTTCTACTGGGAAATATAATTCGTGAGTGGAATGGAAAAAACCTTAATAAATCAATGTCAGTGTTCAAAGGCTTGAAAAGCCAGTGGCAGAAATTAGAGTTGTTTAAATGCTACAAGCAGGTAATCCTATCACAACCTAACAAGACCCTGTTTATCTTCAAGGCTGAGGTAACTGATACTCAGTCTTTCAATATAAACGACATTTATTTTAAATCCCTTTTCACATAGTGGCTTGATGAAACTAATTCTAACTGTGCAGCGATTATTTTTCTAATGTAAAACTAGCAAACAGCATGCAAAAAACCTTCAAATCTTCAAAGAGGTTTAAGGTAAAATGTTTATTCTCTTGACCAGTATGCTAAAAGATGGTACATATGGTTCATATTCTGCTAAGAAGTGGGAGATTTTTAAGCTAATCCTGCTCTTTATGGTTGTCTCTCCATCTTAGGTGAGCAGTAATTCTGTTTTTCACTCACTTCTGTTCAGCTGTTTAAATGTTAAGGAGTCATAGGAAAACTTTATCACTGGCAAAATATGTTGGCAGAGAAGCTACTTTGAGGCAGCCTATCTTGAGGAGGTCTGAGAGTGTGCAAGGTTCCCCTTTTCAACTACTGACGATGATCTTTCTTGTGAAATGTGAGATTCCTTAGCCATGTCTGTGGGGTGACACAGGACAGCATCTTGCATGCGACAGAAAAGTGGTGAATCCATGGAGGATGGAGAAACAAAAGAAAAAGTTAAAATCTGGCTAAGACACCTCACTGATTCATTGTTTATTTCAAAGCTGATGCAAGATAAATTGCCTTCCACTGAGCTATACACATTGCTGAAGAAAATGAGACAAATTTAAAAACTTAGTGGAAGAAGTGTTCTGGCAGGTAGCATTTTGATTGCAAGGCACACCCAGATCACTGAAGATGTTGGTACCTGAAGGTTTACCTTGGGGTAATGAAAAACATGCCAGCTTGAGCACAAAACAGGAGCTTAGGGGTTTACTGAACATTCAGATACCATCAGTTTGTGTTTTATCTCTTAAATAAAATTTTAGGAGATTTGTGGCTTAAGAAAACCTCAGTCATTTTATACATCTGTTAAAGGAAATGTGGTTCATTCCTCACTTGTTGAATTACTTTTTTCCCCTCTTCTTAATGTCACTCCTAATTTGCTGTGATGTGGGCTGGCTTCTGAAATGCTTTTGTATGGACTTGAAAAACCTGATCTTCTACCAAGTCAAAGGCAAACCCTTCATTTACTTTAGTGAAGCTGATGCTCAGTTGTCACCTGGAGGTGAAAGTCCCTCTCCACTGCAAGCCTGGGAAGAAATGAGAATGAAAACATGAATGAATTTCTCTCTTTCTGTCATGAAAGTCACATCTGAGTGTTCAGCACTGCATTTTATTCTGGCATTAAGAAAAAGACATTAGCATTGTTGAAGTCCAGCCCTGAAGGATTACGTATTATAAAAACACGATTCCAAGTGTGAAATTTGGAAGTCATTAGAAATCTCCTCAATTTATATTTTTTGTCTTAAGAAAGACCTTCCTTGTCTTCTGAAACACAAGGTGGGGGGAAATGGTTTAACATTTTTAATCCCAAATTTAGAAATCTGAAGCAAAAGGCAATTTTTCTGAAAATGTTTGACTCACTGCTTTTTATCTCTGTCAAATCTTCCTTTAAAGTGACTGCACTCCATTTTTCTGTGAAACTGTGTCTCACAGGCAAAATATGATTCATCTCACTATGAGTTAATCTTGTATCCCTGAAGAACCAGCAGTGCTTCTTGTGGGAATGGGTTTTCCTTTGGTCCAGAAGGAAGAGGTTAAGATCCATAAGCACAGGTCATAAAGGCGTATTAATCACAGAGTATGTACTAATGAGGCAGCTGCTCCAGCTCGGTTAGAATTGCAGTCATTACCTCACTCCTTTGCCTTTGCAGAAGTGTTATTTTTAATTGGAAGTGGCACTTGCAAATCCCCTCACCCAGTTCATTATGAAGGAGCATTGTCAGGAGTAGATGGCAGCATGATGCATTAGCAGGGCACGGTGTGTGCTCTTGCCAGCTCTGTGCATCCCTTCCAGGCAGAGCAGACAGTTTATTGAACACCCTGGCTGCTCAGCTGAAAGGATGAAGTGTGTAAATGATGAGCACAAGGACTCTTATGTGTCATATCAGCGCTGACCCTTTGCAGGAACACTGATTATTGCTCTTGAAATGCTCTTGAGGATGGTACCTGCCTCTGGCTGCTGATTCTGTGTGGAATAGGAGAGGAAACCAACGGGAGGGATTAGAGGGGAGGTGATGAACAGCTGCTGAAATGGGACCCAGAGTGCACTCCTCTCACTGCAGACACAGAAACTGATTGTGTTTGTGCTCTCACAAACGGGGGTTCCGTCTTGTCTGGGATTCCCAGTCCCAAGGAGATCAGTTTTGTAAGGAAGACACAGAGTGCTTTCTGTTGTGGGAGAAGGGCACCAGGCAGACTCTGTGGTGCACAATCTGTGGGTAAGCAGGCAGGACAGCCAGGTGAAATCAATGCAGACAGTGTCCTGAAGAGAAACACCTTGCTTTTGCAGCTCTTGAAAGAACTGCTTTGAACTCTGAAGAAACCCTTTGGTGACAGTCTGTGCTGCAGGGAGCTCAGCTTTGCATTTTTCAGTTATGCATTCATGGGATGCATTTTCTAGGTCTGCCTCATGTTACCCAACACTGTCAGGCTTTCTGGGCCATCAATTAAATATGCAGAGCTGCGGTTCACTTTACTGATTTCAAATTTGCATGTTCAACCCCTGAAAAGGAAACCTGTCAGCCTCAGAAGCTCCTCCAGAAAAGGCCACAGTGCAAAGTACTGAACCCCACAGTCATACTGAATCTCACTTATTTGCTTTCCTTATATCTCCAGCAAGTCTTCTCACAAAGCTGGAATATCTCATCACTTACCTCCTGCTCTACCTGAGGGATCTACTTCAGACGTTCCTACACCTAAATACCTAAATATGTGTGTAGAAAGTAAGCTTGCAGCTTAATATCCTGGTTTTTGTAATCAAACAATTGATAACAACATCCTTTGCTGTAACTGAAAGCTGCTTGCCTTCTTCCAAATTAATTTCCTTGATATTTTTATTATTATTTTTCTCTTTCTTTCTATTTATCCTTTTATCTAGCAGGCCTCTTAATCTTCCATTAAAGCAGGATCCAGAACTTACTAAGTCAATGGAAAGTCTGGCAAAGATTGAATTAAAACATTCAAATCTTCTTGGAAGTTTATCTATCTTGCATTTTTTTCTGAGATTTTTATAAAATCTACAAGCAGGTACAATGGTATATATTTTATTGATGTGATATGTATGTATTTTATCAACTATGATGAAACACATTCATCAACATCTCTTCTTGCTGTTCTTTTTCACATAATTGTGGCACATTCAGAGCATAAAAATACTCTTGATTTTAAGATACTACAAACCAAACAGTGTGGATTTCAAGAAAACACTTAAAATAGATAACCTTAGGAAAAAAGCGATAACTTCAGAGGACTTCTTTCTCTCATACTAGGACCTGAGATCAATCTTCTTTTAAGGCAATCAGATTCTTTTCTCTGAGTCTGAAGAGATTGTCTATTTTTTTCACAGACTCCTGATTAATGACTCCTGGGGTCGATGTCTGTCTGAGATGATAGAACTTCTCTATATATCTGTTCACACACAAACAGCTACTTGAGAGGCAGGTTTTTAAGTTACTTTATAGCTGATGGAGGTCTCACCTAGATTCCACTGTGGGACAGAGGCATCCCATTCCATTTCAGATATCCTACCTGGCTTCCTCTTACAGCTGAAGCAATCCCATGTACTGTCAGTCACATGAATCTGCCTCAGAGATCTTACAGCAATAGGAATAACTAGGTGCAGTTTAGATGGAATAGCCTAGAGATCAGAAAATAGCCCCAGGCCTTTGCCTTTAAGGAAAGTACAGCATTGAGGGGAAGAGGAGTTGTGCCTGGATCATGAGTGATAGGAAATCAGCTGACAAATTATTACTGGTCATATCTTAAGTGACTGGAATGACTTTCCCATCCCTCAGTTTCTACAGAAATGCATAGCTCTCCTCAGGAGTCTGTATCTAGAGACCTTTTATTTTGCCCTTTTAGTTTAGCAGTAAGGTCTGAGTAGGTTCTACATGACCCTAGCATGGTACTGGATGGGTACATTCAAACAAATTAATTTGCCTTTTAAGTTTAAATATCTCAAATCAGAGCTGAGTCCCATCTCTGTGTGCTCTCTAGCTTTCAAAAGGTAAAATAAAAGGAAATTGATTGCTGCTATTGGTAGATATTCCTATTCTGGAAATATTGCAGAAAAGGTATCAAAATAGAAATGATTACCTTTATGCTGGCTTCAAGGTGACTGAAGATGGAATCCTTACCTGCATATTAATTTCCATCAGATCACTCCTAACAGAGGAGCCTACACCACTACAGAGACCTTTCATGTACCAAAATTAGATAAACCCAGTTTCATAGGTCTATTAAAAAGTCATGCCTACTTGAGGAGTATCCTAACTACCCCTTGGAATCATTGTGCAGGCACTGTGTATTAATAAATATACCTCAGTAGAACAGAGCACAAAAACTCCTCAAAGTGTGGCTTTGTTAAATTATTTTAATTACATTTTCAAACATATATATTGGGCAGTGAATGCCTGCCAAATGATAGTTCTATTGTGTTTCTGAGATATTTGTGCTGTCCTAGTGTGTCTTCATTGCCCAGCACCTTTGCTTGATGACCTAAAAATATTTAAAACCGTTTTTCATAATTAATAGTCTTGATTAGGCATGGTTTGAAGAATCATGCTTCACCCAGGAGCTGATCTCTTCCAAACACTGGATTATTCTGTGATGCTAATGAGGGAAGGATAATCTGTCATTATTCCGTGATGCTAATGAGGGGAGCATAATCTGTCTTCTGTGTAGTGCTAGTATGCAAGTCTTTGCTTGGTCTGTGAGTCATTTCTCCATCACTAGTTGAAAGTAAGTGTTGGAAGGGGCTTGGGGAATGTAATGATCTTTCTAGGACTCCAGGAATAGAGAAAATACAGAGGCATGCCCATTCCTAAAAGTTTTAACTCTTTTGATTCATTATTTGCAAATAACTGACATGCTTCTCTGTGAAACAGGATAGCAATTTGTGGTAAAAAATGAACAAAGAATTCTAAGATCCGTATTTACTTGCACTTACCTGGAGAGCAATCATGTCCCCCAGTAACATGTCCTGGCCCAAACACAGAGCAGGCTGGACCTAAAATGTGAAATGTGACTTCAATCAGCTGCATTTGTAGATGACCTTTGGCAAACTTGTCTAGGAAAGATGGGCTTAATTTTGGAGTATTTTCCTATATGAGATCATTAGAATGGGTCTCCGAAACGTTGGAGAGACATTGTAGTTTTTAATATGTAAAGGAAACAATCTTTCCTGCAGGAATGCCTGGTTATTTGGGTCTAGATATACACACCAGAAAGGGCATGCATTGAAATCTCAGTTCTGGGGCTGAAATTCCCAAAGGGAACCCAGAATTTTGTAACTTTAATAAAAACACTCAAAAAACCTGCCATAAAATAAAAAGGTGTTAGGAAGAATTTTGGATTGCCTGATAGTGGGAGCAGACAATTTAGTCTATACAGTTGGGTTCAACTATTTAAAGAAGCTTCAAAAACTTGTTCCAAAAGTTTCCTTTTAGCCAAATAGAATAGAAATTCTTTGTCATTCTTGCTATTGATATTCAGCTCCACATTGCAGGTACTGAGCTCCTACATTCCTGCAGGAAATGGAAAATCTATTTGAATATTCTGCATATTTTCCAACCTAAATAATGCAATGAGGCTTATTAGTGAATAAAAGCAGTAACTCTAGAACCTGTTTGTG
>VZSR01001685.1:49585566-49595794 GCA_013398615.1 Brachypodius melanocephalos
ACACCAAAGGGTTGTGCCTGAGGCCCACAGCATGGTAACAACACCTGTTGGTAATTAAAATTAAATGAGTTGTTCATTTTTACCCAGCTTGTACTGGGGTACTTGGGCAAACCTAATTCTTATCCATGTGTGCAAGAAAGAGATTTCCGAAATTAATTTTCCTTTTCTTTAATTGTGTTTTCTTAAAGCTGATGCAAAAGCATTGGAGAACACTGAAACACCCAGTAAATCAGGATTTGATCTTCTTCCAGCTGTGGCTCAGACTCAGTCCATTTCAGCAGTGTAGAAGTTTATTCTTTCTTGTAGGTTGTTGACTCACAACATGAAGGAGCCAATTGATACCCACTGACTGGGAAGGTAATTTAGAGAACTAATTTTGACCTGACATCTAATCCTGGTGATTGATGCATGTAGAACCCAGTTAATCTGTGGAATTAAAAAATATTTTCTAAGAAGTTTCACAACTCTCTCACTCACCAGCAGATACAGATTGTCTAGGGTCTGGTAAACAAGCACAAATTTCAGTGGAGCAATTCTTCAGTGAATTTTTACTTGAGGAAAATTTCTTATCTTCACAGCTGTCACAGGAAATAATGTACATTTTATGGAAGAAAAAAATCTATTTCAAAATATCACTAAAGCCAGGAACAGCTGAGCACTTTTTAAACTTTGTTCTAGTGAATTATGGCTTCACCTGTTTCTCCACCAAAGAAAACACTTTGCAATAAAGACAGGTGTTTCTTTTCAGTAAGAATTTTATGCAAAAAGGGTAAAATGCTTGTTGACAGAGGGAACATACACCTTCAGTCTCGGTGTGGTTGGTAGCACCCATTTTGTTTTGGTTGTACTGTGTGGGAATTCATCAGACTTCAATAATTTCCTTGAACCATTCATTTATTTCAATAAAAATGTAGTTTCAAATGCTATTTTATATATATATACCAGAGAATTAACTGTCTGGGTGATCCATCCTTATGCCCCTTCATGGTGTGCCTCAGGGCTGTCTTTACTGGGTTAAATAAGTTCTTCCCTTGCTTTAGCATCATTCAATGCATTCAACTACCATTTAAACAAGAATGGCCATGGAGCTGCAGAGATATTTCCTCAATCACTTATTGATAATTAATCTCAGAGGCATGTATTGCACCTTTGGAACATTTGAGAACAGATTAGTTATAGTTATTTAACATTGTAGCCAGACAACAGGAGCATATATCCTTCCTTCTCTCTGGAATATTTTCCTCTAATCATGAGTTAAATGGTTTATTATTAACGATTTATGGTATTCCCAAGCTGAAACTTAATTCCCTACTGATGCTATATCTCATCATCACTGCATCCAACCCTGTATCTCTGGGGATTTCAGGCTGGAAAATCAGAGGCCAAGAAACAGAGAGATTCTATGGATAGGCAGACAGACAGACAAATAGATAGATAGATAGATAGATAGAAAAATAGATAGAAAAATAGATAGAAAAATAGACAGAAAAATATGTGATTTTGTTTGTATGTAGAAGTAAATATACATGCATCTACATATATAAGTATTAATTTTTAAAAAAAATAAATTTCAAAAAGCATTGCCTTCTTTAAATGCTTAAATAATTAATGTTATCTCTGAACAATGGTAACACTTTTTAATGATTCTCTCAACTAATATTAAATGTAACTGAAGACAAGTGAACACACAAAGGTCATATTTTCTGCATCTGAACATCTGTTGTTACACCACCTTTTGGGTGTCATTAGTTTTCAACTTAGAAATTGCAAAACATTTCATTTCTTATAATGGCTCATCAAAATTATAGGCAATTGTTGTAGCCATACCAGCATTCCCAGGAGCCTAAGCACATCATGGTTTATGTAGTTATCAAGGTAACAGAGTGCTGCAAATGTTCTGAGGAGAGTCATGTTGATCTCCATACACCTGAAGAGTTTTTTCCATGTGGAGAGGAAGAGCATGGAAGAAACATGTTTTAAATCTATCCCGTTTGATCAGGTTATTTTATTCATCACCCTTTTAGGCTCTGTTGTAAATTAGATGTATTTAACTATGACAAAATCGTGTTCATTAATTTGATTTTCCCAAGTTCAACTTGACCTCTGAACTGTTAATGAAATCTAAGAAACCTATAAAATTTACACAAAGCTAACCGAAGTGAGCTTCATCTTACACACACATAATGATGTCAGCCTTGTGAATCTAAGACACAACTTTTAAAGGTGATATTTTTACAGACAGCTTGAACAAAACACTCTCAGTACACATGTATCACATTTACACTCATGAATTTCACAAGGCCAAGTGCAAAGTCCTGCACCTCCATCTGAATAATCCCAAGCACAGGCACAGGCTGGGCAGGGAATGGATTGAGAGCAGCCCTGAGGAGAAGAACTTGAGAGTGTTGAGGGATGAAAAGCTGAACATGAGCTGAGGTGGGCAGTGGCATCAGGCTTGGATCAGACACAGTGAAAACAGCAGGACCAGGGCAGTGATTCCCTTCCTGTGATGGGCACTGCTGACACCTCAAATCTTGTGTCCAGTTCTGGGCCCCTCATAACAATAAAGACATTGAGGGGCTGGAGTGTGTCCAGAGAAGAACAATGGAGCTGGGGAAGGGTCTGGAGCACAAGTCTGATGAGGAGCTGCTGAGGGAGCTGGGGGTGTTCAGCCCAGAGAAAAGGAGGCTCAGAGGGGACTTTATCACTCTCTAAAACTCCTGAAAGGAGACAGATGGAGCTCAGTCTCCTCTCCCAAGTAACAAGTGATAGGACAAGGGAAAAGGTCTCAGGTTGCACTCAGAGAGATTTAGATTGAATACTGGGAAAAGTCTATCACCAAAAATCACTTTCCGTCATTGGAAGAGACTGCCCAGGAAAGTGGTAGAATCACCATCCCTGGAAGTGTGCAAAAAACCTTAGGGGCAAGTGTTGGGTACTGGTTGGACTCAATTATCTTAAAGGTCTTTCCCAACCTTAACAGCTGTGTTTCTGTGATTCTGGGTGAGCT
This sequence comes from Brachypodius melanocephalos, assembly GCA_013398615.1. Classification (NCBI taxonomy): domain Eukaryota; kingdom Metazoa; phylum Chordata; class Aves; order Passeriformes; family Pycnonotidae; genus Brachypodius; species Brachypodius melanocephalos. The sequence continues at coordinate 49,588,577 of VZSR01001685.1, forward strand.
CCAAGCAATAGGAATATGTTTTGCATTATTGGGTCTAACATGGAGCCTCAGTGTCAGGCTGTGAAATCATATAAGTCATCCATCCATTATTTCTTGAATTTCAAAGTGGAAAAAAAGCACAGAGATGAATCATAACTCTGCCTCAAGGCAAAAGCAGTCACACAGGACGCAGAGATGACATTGACAGAATGCATTGCAGCTGTACATGAGCTGGTCTGCACCACTCAGGACTGGGGCTCTCACTCAGGAGCTACCCACAAAACCAAAATATCTTCTCTACTTTTGAATAATTTCTGTGGTTTTTGTTTCCATCCCCCTCATATTTGCTAATCTTCTCTCCCCCTATCCTCAGTGCAGGCAGAATGACAGCCTCTCTCCTTGTCATTCTGTACCATGCAGGCTCCTCACTTGCCTCACTCCTCTGTCTATTCTCTGCATTTCTGAGTGGGGAAATTGTAGTATGTGTCTTTCTATAATTTTCAGACAAACAAGACCTTAAAGATTTTTCTACGAGCAATTAGGTTACATTGACAAGAAAATGAATTTCTGTTTTCTCAAAAGGAAAAAAAAATAAGTCTCATGAAAATGGCAAACATTTCAGGTGAAAGAGGGCAACTTAAACACAGGACTACCACTATCTGTAGGAAACCCCAAAACACTCACAGTCTCCTGAGGCAAGGTCATTTGAACACCGATTAGAAAGAAAATGAGCTAATTTATATCCTAATTTAGTCAGGGTTTTTTTGGCAATTCTCCCTCTTCCTCTCTGTATGGTCTAAAAGATAAACGTTTTATCATGGAATCATAGAACATACAACGGTTTGGGTTGGAAGTGATGTTAAAGATCATTTAGCTCCAATCCCCTGGCCATGAACAGGGGCACCATCCACTACACAATTGCTCAAAGCTCCATCAATCTGGCCATAAGCACTTCTGGGATATCTGTCACTTGTAAAATCATGACTTCTCTGAGTGCTTGTAGCTGCATTTTGCTTTTGCTGCTTGTTCAACTGCTGTGCTGGACAAGCTCCTGTGCCTGCAAAGTGTCCTGGTTGGAGCTTGCTTGCCTTACTGTAAATTAGAATTGAATTTAACTTGTGCTGAGCAGAACTTGCATAGAGCCAAGGTCTTTTCTGCTTCTCACCCAACACCACCACTGAGGACAGTGTGGGGAAAAGAAAATGTGAGGAGAGACAGCCAGGAGAGCTGACCCCAGCCGCCCCAAGGGTCATCCCACACCAGGGCATCATGCTCAGCATGTAAAGCTGGGGAAGAAGGAAGAGGGGGACATTGAGTGGTGGTGTTTGTCTTGCCAACTCACTATCTTGTGTGAGGGGACCCTGCTGTCCTGGAGATGGCTGAACACCTTTCTGCCCATGGGAGAGGTGAATGAATTCCTTGGTTTGTTTTGCTGGTGTACACAGCTTTTGCTTTACTTATTAAACTCCTTTATATCAACTCACAAGGTTTTTCACTTTTATATTTCTGATTGTGTCCCCCATCCCATCATGGAGGTAGAGAGTAAGGGGTTCTGTGGGGCTGAGTTGTCAGCTGGAGTTAAACTTTGACACTGAATTCTTGTATGCTTATAAACCACTGGGGGAGAGAAATTTCTGAAGAAATCCTATTTTTTTTCTTTTTTTTCCTCTCAGGTGCTGTGCTGCCTGGTAGAAAATCAGCACATGTTGAACTAGACTAAGGTTTACCATTGCCAAGCCTCAGTAGTTAAAGAGGACTTTGCTGTTCCTCACAACAGGAATAGGATTAAATGAAAGTGTGCCACTCTTATTTCATGGCAGCTGACCTCCCAGTAATGTAAGTAGTTCAAAAAGAAGTAACTTCTTGGGAATATAGTAAAGGTTGGTATACCCTGGGTTTTCTAATCTAGGACTCAATGGAGAGAGTTAATGAAAACCAGGGACTTGCTGTTAGAATTTCTTATCACTCACCTGGATCATTTGGACCAGAGAGAGCCTAATTCTGATCCTCTCAGTACAAGAGGGACATGGAGCTCCTGGAGCTGGTCCAATGTAGGGCTAAGTGGAAATACAAATGGGATCTGCACCTCTACAGCCAGATGGCATTAGGGTACACTGTGCACCTGTGAATACTAGAGCCAAACACTCCTGTGGGTCTGCTGTGCCAGTACCTTGGATCCACACAGTCCAATAAACTCAGTTTTCTCCTTCTTTGACCCTTGTATGGAGGCAGGGCCTCTCTGGTCCTGCTCATAATCTTGACCACTCACTTCTTGTGAATAAGAATCAGAAGTTCCTTTATTAAGATTGCAAGTAAGAAATCCATTCTACTGTGTCTGGGGAACTTCCCACTATAAACTGGAGCAGCAATTTTCCTGAAGGTGATTTCCCTTCTGTGATTTTTTTTCCCTTGCAACTTGTGTACCCATGCCTCAAGATTTTTCTACCCCACTTCATGATTTTTCACTTGTTCAGGGGTGAAGTTCCAAAGCATTGGGTGTGTCTACTGCCCCAGGCACTCGTTCAGGCTGTTCCACACTGAACTATCCAGCTAGAACTGAGACAGCAATACGAACGTGCTGGTTTGAACATACCAAGAATATTCAAAATGCTCAGAAGAGGAGAAAGGAAAGGTGAAAGGGCAGAGAATTTCCTCGTTTTCCCCCCATGGACTGACTTTCTGAGGTGCAAAGAGTGTAATTGTTAACCATTCCTAAGAGATGGTTGCTGAAGCATGGATATGATGGCAATGCAAAGTACAGTTACCAAATTAGTATCCTGACCAGTAATTTTATCATATAAGCCAGTGTTACACAGTATGGGAAGATGATAACTTTAATCCAGCCCCCAGAGATGATAAACAGCACAGCAGAGAACATATACAACAAGTGAGGTGTTAGATAAGGCAATTCTGAAAACAAGCACAAAACCCCTGACAGCAAATAAATCAACACTGTGACCTGCAACTGTTAAACTAATAAAATGAAACCTTACAACAATTTGTTTTAACATGATCTGGTGATATCAGTCTACCTCAACCCCTCCATGCTCCCCATTGAGTGCTATTATCTCACTCTCTCAATGGAAAGAAAGTGTCCACCCCACCAAAATATGTGGCAGGAAACAGCTTTGGCTCTTGGTCTCTCTGTTGACTCATGAGGGCATCTGAAAAAACACATTAAATTAGCTATCTACTTTCGAAAGGCTAAAATTGTGTGAGATGACTTCCACTCACCGTTGTTTGTATAAATTCATATAGGAAGACTCCAATGAACTCTGATTTCTTCTGTTGTAGGTTAATGATTTAGCCACTAAATTACCTTCATTCTTTTTTTAGTCTCTGACCTTGGCTAACATCTCTGGCTATTAGCACATTATAAGTATTAAGCATTAGCAACACCCTTTTTTTGTATTGAAAAAATCTATAGGCCTTTCAAAAGGTATTTGGCAGATAATAAAATCTGGACTAAATTAACCTGTCTATACCCTGCTTTTGGTAACACAGTAAGGCAAACCTACCTCCAGAGACTCACAGGATCAAAGGATGATTCAGGTTTGCAAGGGCTACTCTAGCCCAGCCTGCTGCTCTGAGCAGGGTCAGCTATGGGCCAGACAGGATTGTTCATGGATTTGTGCTGTTTGGCCCTGAAAACCTCCAAGAATGGACATGTTGTGGTTCCACTCAGAAATTCTGACCAGTGATGATCACTGTCCCTTTACAGATCAAACAGATGAATCTCTATCACAACAGCACAACCAACTCACCTGCATAATGACTTTGGTGCCCTAAATCCTCCCTGGTCCAGAATCTCCTCCTTCCCTCCCATTTCCAGGGCAGGCTGGGGTGGTCTGGGCTGGGCAGTGGCTGGTGCAGATGTACAGGTTGGGTCTGTGAGATCCTGGCACACCCAGCTGCTGCCAGGCACTGCCTGTCGTGCCTTTGCCTCTGTCTCACTGAGCTCTAATTTAAATCTTTCTATTCTGTTCAGCTCCCAGTTTCTGCGCAACCCTAGGAATGTAATATCTTTCAGACGTCTGAAGTGCTCTAAATTTGGTTGAAATTGGCTAGTAGTTTCAAAATTTAGGGAGAAGCCAAGAGACTGATAGATAGACTGCAGGAATACATAAAGGTTCATTTCCTTAGGAAACGAGTCTGAGAATCCAATTATTGTATGATTTCTGCACAAGACTCAAAAACCTTGAAGCTGAGAAAAATTTAGCAAGCAGAATGTTTCTTCAAACCCAGCAGACATTCAAAGTTTTAGGAATTAAAATGGCATTATTTCCACAGCAAATTTTCTTCCCAGTGGCATGAAAGTTACATCAATTTTTGCTGTTACATGAAGACATTAATCCTACTTTAAATGTCTGTAGGCTTTTTAATCCAGCATCCCCAGCGTGATTACAATAATTAAGTTTGCCATGTAACACTTTAATGAGAAAAGTATGATTTGTGGGGAAAGGTAATATATTTTATGAAACTTGGCAATACTGTTGAGGACTAAACCAAACTTTCAGGAGCACATTTTTTTTTTGTTTTTCCCTTCCAGGTTGCTCACATAGATTAACAGTGACTGTGTGCCTCACAGCTTCCTGAAATATCTACCTTAGACTGAGCCATGTGTTAATGCTCCAATGAAAAGGGAGAACATGTTCCATAGAGAGCAGGGATCAGCCACCATTTCCAGGGTAATTTTCATGAAATAATACATAGAATTTCAGATTCCACCCCCTCCCACCCAAATTATTACACAAGTAAGGACTGCAGTTAATACCCATGCCCTCCCTAATTGTTCAGAACCACTATGCTTAAAGATAGGAAAGGCATGCTGAAAGCAATGTGACATTAAATGGTAAAAATACTGGAAGAAAAAGGATAAAATATGTACAGCAAAATCACTGCTTGGGACATTATGAAATTACATGCAACATATAAAAACACTGAGTTGAAAATGACAAGTTTATTGAAAATATCTGTCTAAAAAGAAATCACACACTTTCCAGGTAAGCTGGGCAGAACTAGTTTGTCTGTACTGCAAAAGAAAAAGTAGAGGAAGGTGTTTAAGAAGAACTAAAAAGAGAACTTAGAAAGAAAATGAAAAATTATGAGAATGATGATCATCAAGTTATCTAAACAATTGGAAATACTCTGATATTCTCAAATATTGTGTTTCAACTTTGATTCTTGAATTTGCATCTCTAAAGCAGCAAAATCTATTTTATCTATCTTGAGCTTTCAATAACATTTCTGAAGCCAAAATTGAGACTAAAAAAACAAAGTTTAAAAGAAAACACACCTATATCACCTATATGTATATTTTTTAACTAAAAGTTAAGAAATATACAACAGAAAAATAATCAAGATATTGTTACACTCATGAAAATGTCTTGTTCCTTCCTTACACCATTCAGTCTACATATTTTCTTTTTAATTTCTTGTTACAAATTCCAACTCATCTGTGCTTATGACCTCACGACCCTTTGCAAGCACCTATGGTGGCCTGGGAAAGAGTGAAGATGTCACAGTGAAGGCAAAAATTATGAAGAAGACACAAATTGAACCCTTTCATGGTGGCCATGCTGGCCAAAACCAGAATATGATATTTGTTCTCAGCAGGATCTGGGAGAGTACAGACTCACCAAGTGAATCTCTGGGATGCTCCTGTGTTTGCTCTGCAGTCAGAGAAAATGGATCACCATCCTGGTGCTTCCTGATGCTCAACGTGCTCCTGGCTCCCCAGTGCACAGTGATATGGAACTCCTGGAATGGGCTCCAGATATCTTGGAGGTCTGTGCCCTTCCTTTGAGCAGTGGATGTTAAGTAAAGGTCAGGATTGCTGTGTCTGGTAGTGGTTCCTCTTGGCTGAAACATCAGGCTGGAAGGAGCCATTCCATGGGTGAAGTATCACTCCAGAGTGGAGGGGCCAATGGATCTGGGTTTTGGCATGGGCTGTGGTGGCAGTATCTCCCCTTGTCAGCAGTGGCTGTTTGAGTCTTTTCTCTTTTCTCATGTCACTCCAGCTTCTTCTCTCCCTCTCCCCAAACTGTGCTGTCTCACTCCCCAGGCAATCATCACAGAGTGCAGAGACATAATCTAAGTTCTGAGACCCCAATACACTTCTAAGAGCAAATCCAAACTTGTTCCAGCCCCAGAAGTGCCAGGTCTGAGGTAGCTGCTACCTTTGTCTTTAATAATGAACCTCTGAGAACATCTGAACTGCAATACGTAAATGCAGCCCAAATGCAGCAATTTATCCTGATACCCCAACTCGCTCATGGTTTGCAGCAGGATTTTGAACTTGGCAAAGGTAACTAAATCACTTTCTCACCTCTATTTTTCCTCAATCCTTTTTCTCTGAAAGATATGGTTAGAAGTGCCAAGTCTAGGCAGAGCTGGGGGAGGTAAGAAGGTCATAAATATTTGGCAGGAGAGGTGCCTGTCTGTCTCCTTTGTTGTGAATAGTTTGTGACATGGTGTAATATGGACTCTCATTTTACAGTGTGTCAGCCTGAACCACGTTGATCCTGGCTGGACACCAGGTGCCCAACAAGCTGCTCTGTCACTGCCCTCCTCAGCTGGACAGGGGAGGAAAAAGAGAATAAAAGGTGCTTTGAGATCAGGACAGGGAGGCATCACTGAGCAGTTACAGTCATAGGCAGCCCACAGGGTGACAGCATCCTTTGGGTATCCCCTCACTCCAGCATGGGGTCCTGCAGGGGCTGCAGGTGGATTTCTCTCCCCCCATGGGCTGCAGGGGCTCAGCTGCCTCACCATGGGCTGCACCAGGGGCTGCAGGGGAACCTCAGCCATGGAGCACCTCCTGCCATCCCTTCTCCACTACCAAGATGTTTCTCTTATGCATTCTCACTCCTCTCTCCAGCAGCAGTTGTGCATTTTTCCCCCTTAATGCATTATCCCAGAGGTGTTACCACCATCACTGGTGGGCTTGGCCCTGCCCAGCTGTGAGTTTATCCTGGAGCTGGCTGGCACTGGACATGGGGGGAAGGTTCTAGCAGCTTCTCAGAGAAGCCACCCCTGCATCCCCCCCTGCCACTGCCAGAATCTGGTTAAGCAAACCCAATACATGACCAAATTATTTGGATTTTACCGTGAGAAAAACGTTAGCCAATCTCCCATAGGAATTGACTAGTAAGGTTTCTTATTACAAAACAAAACAAAACAAAACAAAACACAACAAAACAAACAAACAAAAAAAATCAAACCAAACCAAACCAAAAA
>VZSR01001685.1:49595903-49624285 GCA_013398615.1 Brachypodius melanocephalos
CAGCTGAATGAATGGAAAGAAAAAGCTGTTCATGCTACAGTGATATAGAAACTTTATAAGTGGTTGGAGAACAAAATGGCAGTAACAAAAAGAGAACTTTTTCATCACGTTTTGCTTTTGCAGACTGATTTCCTTATTCAAATACCCTCAAGGTATGCATATAAAACACTTCTTTGTGCTGACACCTTGAGGGATCTATAACCTTTCTTTCACTAATTGAAATGTCTTGTCACAGCAATCTGAAAATTTAGTAGAGAAAATGGCTCAATCACAGCATGTCTTACAGCACGTTTCCTGCTGCAGTGAACTCCAGACCCTGGAATTCCTCTGTTTTACAAATCTCACCACAGCCTCTCAAATCTTGTTTGTGTAAGTCTTTTTTATTGTTTGGTTACAGAGAAGCCACATGTTTCACATATGGTTGCAATCTGAAAGGAGAGATTTTTAAATGACATAACGAATTCCATGTAACTCAACAATGGTAAATTTTTTAATGAAATGGATGATTTTACACTTGAAAGACTGAAAGTTCAGCCTGGCATATGAAAGCCAAACCACACTTTGTCACCCCCACACAAAGAGGGTTGGAACCATCTTCTCTCCATATCCGTGGTTTGTACAGGAAGATAGAGTGGGTTCCACATGTAGTAAGAGAAACTGTGGGAGGTCACTGGGAAACGCTTCTGAAAGAAAGGAGGAAAGCCCTCAGAAAAACTGATGTATGAGGGAATGTCCTTCACTGTAGAGATTCACAAACAGTGCAGTCAAAAATCTGGCAGGGATAATGGTGTGGGTCACTGTGTAACACATCAGGGAAATTACCTAAATGATCACTTGCATGGAGTCCCACCTGGCCACATTGTCTGGGTTATTAATAATGAAAGCTTCTCATCCACAATAAATATCCATTCATAACAAAAACCTGTAATAAAACCCCAGCCACACCTGGGGTTACTCTATGATTTCACTCAGCATCATGAGTTTCACTCTTCTCTCTTTGGTATTTAGTTTTTGTACCAAGTAGCCACTCCTTTTCTTAATTTGGTGATGTGTTTTATGGTGCATCTCCACCACCTTCTATGCAATTTTCTTCCTCACAAATGTTTATTTCCCACTTATACTGGGAACTTGGGCTGTACCCTCTGCAGCCTCTGGCCCAGAACCTGCACTCCTCTCACCACGCTCCTTAAATTTTGTTTTTCCTTCATTTGATAATATTTCCCACCGAGCAGAACACTTCCCACAGGAGTTTCAATTCCATGCCCTTTAGTCATAGTCAAAACACAATGCAGGAGAATTTCAGGGTCACTGCTGAGAATTTTGTTCCCAGCTCCCATGGGAAGTCAGGAGGAATAAGGAATATTGCTGCACTTCATTCTAGATATTTGACCTTTGAGATTTTTTCTTCTCTCTCAGTCCTTGTAGCTCTATTGTAACTCACCAAGTACATAGTGAAGTTCAAAAGAAGAACTTTTTCTTGGAACATGAAGACCATCAGTGCCTAATTATCATTGCACTGCAGTAAAATTGGCAGGATATGTTCCAAACTCTTTAAATATCCAGCCATCATGTTTGACCTGCTGACTCTCCATGCAATGGATTTGACAGCCTATGTTAACCTATATAAAAAGAGAGATTTTCACATCTTTTAAGCTTTCCATTCTTTTCATTTAATTGACTGACCCTGTTCTCATATTAGGGGATACATTAGAAAGATGTCTCCCAGGAGAAGCTGCAACTCCTGCTGACAGTCCAGTCACAGGTTGTCAGACTCTGCCAGGAATATGGTGGTGTGCCTTCACATTGAACCTGGCAATTGCTTTTATTCAGACTTGCAACATACCAAAAATTATTTTCAAATTAATTTCCTCTTCCACCGAAACATATGTGAGATATTTTCTTATCATCAATGATAATGCAATCGGACACCAAAAATTGGAAGCATTATATAGAAAGGTTCTGTAAAGCAAATTCCTGGTATTTTCTAAGTCTTGTGCAGAAATTTAACTAACAGTCTCCTAGGAAGTATTGGTCATGTGTCAGGATTTTCCAGCGCACTGGCCCAAAATTTTCTAATAGAGGGAAAATAATTAAACTCTCAAACAATTTATTTCCTACTGCTCTGAAATATGATACTAATATACATGAAACAAGAACCTGGCTGTAAAGAAGTGCAGATTTCATACTCAAGGGAAAAAGAAAAGAAAAATTGAAGTTAATGTGATATTGTGGTGTCACTTTAGCTTGAGAATTTTGGGAGGCATTTTCTAGTTACATTGGCCACTTTCAGTGATACAGAAGTATATGTTTAGATAATTCCTTGGCACCCTCTGTGTTGTGCAAAATATTTGGCTGGTGACAGTAAATCCACTCCAAGAAATGATGTCAGGAAATAAGTAATGTCTAATAAGAAGAAAGGCATTTTCCTGTAGGGTTTTTTATAACCCTACTGCCAGGAATGGGCACTTTTGGTTCCTCCCCTCCCCCTTACATCGAAAGATTTATATTATTTATTTTCTTAAACTAAAAGTTCAAGACCATTAAGGAACTGCAGTTCATCTTTAAGATGAATTGTAAACCAGTTGTGCAGTATTTCACATTTATGATCCAGTGCCTACTGAACAGCATGCAGAGAAGCAGGAAACCAGCTCTCTCTTTGCTAAACACAGCAAAATAGTGTAATCTAGAAACCAATTAACATTGATAGAAAAGTGCAATGATTCCAGTTGTCTAAACTAAAAGTTATGAATAACTTAGTCAAGCAATTTAAACCTTTCCAGACTGCAACTGAGTTCTACACAAATCACTACTAGAAGGCTTAGCAGTCAGAGTTCAAAGTTACAGGTCTGCTGTAAACAGCTTTCCAATGAAATAGTGAGCATTTAAAACTCCTGTTATTTGAATTTTACAGGAAACTACATCTATCACTAGGTAGTTCCATTTTCCAGGAAAAGATATATGCTATGCTAGGAATCATTTCAACCTTCATGAATTTCTTATTTGAATTATTAGTGTGCACCCAGTATGGGTTGCAACATCTCATGTAACAGATGAAATCTGGGTTTTAAGTGATCAGCAGTTAACAAATAGCTTTCAGGCTAATTAATGTGAGCTAAGGAAAGGATTATTTCTTACTCTGTATCTAGTAGGAGGTGGAATGAAATAGACTGAAGAGCATATCTTCATGCCAGGCACAGAATGCTGCCTGTTAAAGCAAGATTGTACTGGCCAGGGAATCAAGAAATGCCTCTACAGTGTAATCATGTTGATGTTATGATCAGACTTATTTTTTAATCATATTTTGCTTCCAATTAAAAAACGGCTAACAGCTGTCACAAAATTTAAAGATAAAGTGAGAGAAACCTCTTGCCTTTTTTTGAAAAGTGTAGACAAGGGAAACCACATTGGTCTTCTATTCTTTTCTTTCTGAGTCGAACTATTATTTTGACCAGGAAATGCATCTGTAAAGCATCAGGCAATCCTTTGTTGTGTGTATGTGGTTAGAAGGTCATGTAACAATGCTGAGACTGTGGCTTGTTCAAAGGTTGAATACAAGGAGGTAACTCCCTTGGATGTGTCTGTCTATGGGGAAATGTAAGGAGGGAAAAGCAGGTTTCCTGTTAGGTGCTCCATATCCCTCTGTTTCCAGTTCTTGAAGTTCAGTGTGAGCTGAGCTGCAACTCTCTGCCAAGATTAGCAGCATGACTCTCAGACAATGACTTCTTTAAAGTGTAGGAAAAGACAAAGGAGTTGTTCTTGGCTTTGCAACACAATTGCTTATTAGTGCTTGTAGCATAAGGCAGGCTAGGCAGATAACCAGACATTTGACTTCTCTGTTATTAGCAACAGCTTCTTCTTGTTTCAAATCCTTTTTGGCCCTCCAATGGTGATTTTCTCTCAGAATACAGTGAGAAAATCCCTAACTCTTTCAGATGTACATCTTTTTTTTACTCAGAAGGTTAACTGATACTCAGAAAGAAGTTGGCCATCACTCAACAAGGAAGAGCTGCTTCTGAGGGTTTTGATATGTGATTATTTCCATTATTTGACCAGATCATGTTATGGATAAACACAAGGCTGAACTGCAGCAAAAGAGGTGTTTTGGAAGAGATGGAGAGTGATGTAGGCACCAAAACCTGAGGCACAGAGCAGAGCATACACATTTCAAGTGAACAGTAATCCACCATGTGTCTCAGCATTTTGCCAGACCAGGATGATGTTGTGGTCCTGATTAAACCCTCCTGGTGAACTCTATGGCCACCCAAGACCCTTAATTCATATTCAATAAGAATAGCTCAGTGCTATGTGAGGCTTCATGGGCATTTCCATGCCCAGATGTCCTAACCATAGAAGGATGCTCTAGGCAAAAATTGTCCCTTGTACACAACTGCCATTTGGCAGCTGAAGGTGTCATTCCCTTGAGAATGTTTTAAAGGTAAGTTAAGACAAATTTAAACAAATAAGAAAGGGTTTTCTCCAGAGAAGATTACAGAGAAATACAAATCAGCTTCTGGCCACTGGATTTTTGGAAAAATATAACTAAAACAAATTGTTTTTCTTAAAGTTATTTAAGTCCTCCAGTGTCTGTACTGATGGCTGCTCTCATCATACTGATTTATATAAAGTAGGTTTGCTACCAAATCTCACAAACCTTTTATGTGATTCTGCTGAGGTGCTGGGAAGCCCAAGGACTGTTCAAAACCAAACATCTCAGCATCATGAAGCCAGCTGAAGTTCCCTGAATGCCTCATCCAAACCAGAGAGATCTACCTCTTCAAAGCCTTCCAAAAGAAGTATTTACAGTACTGACAGCACTGCAGGGACCCCAGTAGTGCTTCATGTGCTGTTGGTTTGTTGGAGTTATTTATGATGCAGTAAACTTAACTTTTAGACATCTCTCTCTTCTGACATGGACTTGCAGAGCCCGCCCTGCCCCTTCCTTTGGGACACATAAAGGGCAGATGTGAGAGCAGGAGGAGTCTGAGCCAAGGCAGGAACAGGAGCCCTCTTCAGAGCCCAGCCATGATGGCCTGCACATCACCTGGGGAGCATCCCTCCCCACAAACTGAGCCAGCTGCAAACTGCTCCTGACAGCTTAATTTCTCCAAGGATGTCTTTAATGGACAGGCTCTGCATCTCTCCTATTGACTTTTATGAAGGGTGTCGCACTTCTGTTCTTTTTGTCTTGTAGCAAAGAAAGCTCAGAAAGTATAATAGAGTGACAAAACCATTTAGATTAAAAAAAAAATTGAAGAATCTTTTGTAGTTTTGTTTGTTTGGTTGGTTGGTTGGTTTGGTTTGGTTTTTGGTTTGTTTTTCTTTTTTTTTTTTTTTCAGTTAAAAACGAAGGTTAAAAAATGAAAGTAAAATTACAAGTCCCACAAAAAACAGACTTGAAGAAACAGAGCAGTATATAGTAAATTGGTATAATCCCAATTTACATATCAATATTTTTTTTCTGGACTTCTGATGACACACTGAGGATGATACTAAAAAAGCAGATAGTGAAACAAGTAACATGGCAAAAAGGATTCTCCACAGAGCAAAGCAAAAGGGAGGTGTGACCTCCGTGAAGGTTTGGTTGATTTGGAAGAGATGAAGCAGGGAAGGTGTGGAGCAGGTTCCAATAACCAGAATGAAGCTGTTTAGAGATTATATAAAATACTAAACAGTCTGAAAAGCATCTCCCCCTGCCACAGGAAAATAAAGATACCACCAAGGGAGTGTACCACATTAAAACTTGACACGGACAAGTAGCTTATTTATTCATGGTCTTCAATTAACTCTTTAAGAAATTGCAATCCTTGCACTCCCTCTTTCACATCTTTTTGCCTGCTTCATGTCTGAGGATCATGTATTGTCCACTTCATCATGTTTTATTTATTTTATCAGCCCTTGTTTCTTCCAGGGAGCCCAAAAATACATTTCCATGGGAAAGACATCAACTCCGAGCAAAATGTGATCATGATTCCTGGCTGTGGAAGATTTTTCTTTCTACAGTCAAAGGTTCATTTATGTTCTTGCCATGGAAATACAGGTGCAGGAAGAAAACAACACGAGCAGTGGAGCTCAGTGTCGTGGCTGTGATCCTCACCCAGGCCAGCTGTGTACTTCAATAGAAGGGGCTGCATTTCATGAGATCCTGTCTTTAGATCATGGGTAAGTTCTCTTTGCTTCATAGTTTCACAGATTATTACTGTGGCAAGAAACGATGAAAACATGTGAAAGTCCAAGAAAATACTGGCAATCAAACTGAGACAAGTGAGTAGGACTCAAGTTTAAGTTTGTCTTGACTTCCTGCAACAGAACCAACAGAGAAAATAGAGGACACACATAAAGTGCAGGAGGCTTTCTTCATGCTATTAACAAAACAGTAAAACCAGAACAATTATTACTTTTACACCTTCCGTTCTGGGTGGTGTTAATCAGTACAAGGAGCTGCCATGTCCAAATATGTGTGAAGTTATAAAATCTGAGGGGTTTTAGATGCTTCAGTGGAAGATGGGCTGGAAGGGATTGAGGACAAGGAAAGCAGAGAGCAAAACTCGTTGTGGTGGAAGTCATTACACACTTAGTATTGACTTCTCTGTCAGATTAAATCTGTTACACACAGGGGCAACAAGAGTCCTGTCATACTGCATATTTCTAACTGAACAAAACCCTTGCCAGTAAGATAAAGCTGGCTGCTATGGTTCTGGGTTTGTCTGAAGAACAGCTGGAGGATATGTGAATTTGAAGCTGCTCTATAGGACCCTCATTTGATCTTGGATGTGAAGAAAGTCATTAATCTAAACTCCATGACCTACATGCAGTTTTGGAATTTGCAAAAGGTCTAAACTACAACCTGTGTAGTTTCTTTCCTACAGCCAACATCTCCCTTCCTAAAGGAGTGTGAATCCATAAAATTTCAGTAAAAGTATCAGTAAGTTCTATAGGTACTTCATACTGTAAGCACCATTCGTTTTCTGACCCTGGAAACACAGTTGATTGAGTGATTCTTTAAATCTCTGACCTAAATCTGCTGCAGTTCCTTGGAGAGAGTCCATGAATTTTAGTGGGTGTTGGATTAGCTCCTGAGGGAGTAATTTCCTAAGCAGTAAAAGATGCAATGCCGATCTGCATGGGAAAGAGGCTGTCCAGGTGGATGAGTGTCATTTTGTTATATGACCAGAGGTCTGTGTATGGCATCCATCCATGGTGGCAGTCGGGCTGTAGGAGGTAAGATGAGGGGACAACCACCCCCTTGCCTTTCCCACTGTAATTGAAGTTGAGGCTTTCCAACCTGATTTTCATGATATATTGGGCCAAGATGTCAAGGCCTGCAGTCCTTACTCAGTTAGCATTCAGACAGACCTCTCCCTCAAAGCAGAGGAAGCTCTAGATAAGAAAATACAAAGTCGGGGTGAAGAGCCAATTGCCTTTTAACCACGTTTTCTTACTGAAATCCACACTGCTCTTGTGTGACAGATGGCTTTTGGCACGTGTGTCAGCACACAGCAGGAATGACAGCTGGAAGTTTGCTGGACACATTCCCATATTCTTTGGCCACTCATGTGGGAGACAGATGTGTTTGCAATGCAGCCGTGTCTGAATCCTGCTCCAAAAGGCAGGCGTGGATACAGGGCTGCAGGGTTTGACCACTCAGACCCTTCTCAGCTGGCCAAGAGTTTTGTGTATGCATCGCCTGTGAGAGCTGGGCGGATGGCAAATTTTACTCTTTCAATTTGTCTTATATTTCATTACCCCCTTAACTTTTTAATTTGACTGTTCTAATAAAATAATCAAATTTTATGAGGCTAGGGTTTTTTCTGCTTGGTAGGCAAACATCACAGATATCAAATTGGAGCACAAAGACAAATACTGGGGATCATCAAGACATCCTGTATCCATAGTGATTCATTTATAATGCATTAAACTTATAGTGCTATAGGCTAGTTCAACTGTTCAAACACATTATGAAGAGTGTTCCAGATAACTCCACCTTGGGAATGGCAGATATTTCAGGAAGTGATGTGCCCAGGGAGCATAAAAAGTAAAATGTGTTGTCATGAATGGTTTAAATAGGTGATCTGAGATTTTGGCATCCTGAAGGCAACATTAAATTAGTCTTCCAACTATTTTGTTGCATTTACTGCTCAAATTTCTTGAAAAAATATGAAAGATAATTTGAAGGGGCACATTTCTTGCTAAAGACAGTATTGGTTTGTTTCCCAACACACAAACTTAGTAGAGACAAGGAACAAATCATCACCTTTATGTTCTATGAAATAGGAAAATCATTTTGCAGTAATTTTTGCTCCCTTCTTTTGGTGGCAATATTTATTAACAGGCTTGGAGCCCTGATGGACCCAGGCAAAGCTTAATGATGTCTGACAAGCCGTTCACAGTAAAACTGGTTAATGTCACCTTCACTTAGCCAAGATGATTTAACTTCTCTTGCCCCTTAGCCCATTATGTCAAAGAGATAACAATAAATACTTGGGAAGTAAAAATTAGTTTTACTTCTGTGTTCAAATGGAAGCAATACAATAAACAAAGCCTGTTCATTTTCTATACACTGCTTAAATCAGGAAATCTTTTCCCAGCAAAACTCTGTCTTGGACAGACAACCTAATCCCACAGCATTTACTCAGGAAAATGCCCACGGTGCTGGAGATCCCCACTGCAAAGGAAAAGTCACGTACATTTCTCTCTTCTAAATGATACTGGAAAGCCTTTGCAGGTTCATTGAATTTGTTTCTGTCACATAGGTTTCTCTGCCAGTACATAAGGAAATTGTAATTAAAGACAGCCAAAAATGTTCCGAATTATTAGTCTTAACTGTGTTGTGTTCAAAGATGAGAGTGCAGAAAATGGAAAAAACAATGAATGAACAATAGACAGCATCAACTTTAGCTTCTAATTTTTTTGCCTGTCCTTGTGGGGAGAAGTTCCAAAAGAAACTGCCCTATTAAAAATTATGTTTTATGCCAATAAGTATTGTAAAAAACATATTCTTATGCTTATCATGGATAATTTAAATATTAATAAATGGCAGGAGTAACTAATTACTATGATAATTAAGTAATTACTGTAATATTAAATTCAGGTGCATCCAAAAGAAGGCATCCTAAGACACCACAGATTTAAAACCTAATAGAATATTACTTATCTCTGATTGCCTGAATTACATGATTTCTCTGTAACAGGAAAACATCATCTAGATAAACAGCCTGTGCTTTTCAACCAGAGACACCATTATCTTCAATCAAATTGTATTTACCTGGTTACAGGAAAAACATAAATAAAATTCTCATCCAGACTTGCATTGTCTTTCCACCAATGATGTTAAAAGTGCCATGTCCTAAATGTGAAGTTTGTTTCCCCCAGATTTTGATGTGTTGTTATATTCTCACGAATCATGTACTTGGACTTGGGCTGAGCAGAGTTCAGAGGATGTGAAGATGAGATAAAATTCCTGAGGAAGAAAAGGGTTTTTTACACTTAAGGGCTTTTACATATATTTTTCTGCACTATTTTTGGAAGAGAAAAATTTAACTTGTAGGGCTTTGCCACATCTGTGGCCTGTTTGTATAACTCTTTCCCAGATCATATTATTAACTGTTTTATGTAAATTAATAACCCATTCACGTTAGAGCTGGAACTCAGTTTTTGCCTTTGTTGCAGGAATTTATCAGCATGTTGGTTTTTTTTATCTAACCTACTTCTCTGAGGTATTTCTCCAGTATTCTCAGGGGCTTATATAAGGTGAAACTCTTTCAAATAGGTCAAATACCATTTTTTGTCCTATAACTACTTTTAAGCTTGATTCTGCACAATTTTATGTAAGCAGCCCTGGAAGATGATATGAATTTTCGTCAGAGGCTTTCTTTTCTGAAGTTGTGTCTGTAACCAAGAAAAGTTTCCAAATTAATGTCCATGTTTACTCCCAAAGCAGTTACATGAGTAACTCTTTATAGCATTTTATGACTGTGCTATATTCACATAAATTATTGAATATTCAGTTTAATAACGAAAAATAAAGCACTTTCAAGGACACAGCTCAGAAAATGAGGCCAAAGTTTGTAAAGATGACTAAATTTCCCCCCTCTATGAAGAAACAAAACAGGATGGAATTAACCAATCTGAAAGAACCCTTCCTCATAACTCTATGGATATAAAGACTTAAACTCTCTAAAATAATCATTTTAACAAGTCTCTTAGGTTTTTATGCTGCTTCAAGAAATGACCTTACATCAGGATCTCAGCTTCCGTTCAGCTGCTTCCAGCGCTCAAAATCATTTGTCCTGACCCAGATGCCCACTTCAGAGTAGACTGCACTCCAGGTAGTTTTGTGACTTGTTTTCACAGCTAATGGTAATAGCCATTGCCTAGAAGCCCCTCTCTAGAATTCTGACTGAAGTGGCCACAAATATTTTAATTTTCATTTGGTAGCAGATTTCCAAAACAAAAAAAATGATATATCCATGATTCTCCTGTTTGTCCAATGATATTTGTCTTATTAATTGATAAAACCAAGCCGCAACAATTTGGTTTGCTTGCATCATGACAAAATATGTCAGAAATTATGAGGTGACATTTGCAGTCTATTTGCATCCTTGACATTAACAGTTTCTATTACAGATTGTGTATAAACCGCAAAACAATAAAAGGTTTGCACGCATATTTCAAAACATGTAACAAAAAAAGTAAAGAAAGAGCACAGTTAGATTCTTAAAAACTGCTTTTTAGAGTCTTTCCTTCTGTAATAAATATTATTTTATTACCCTTCTAAGGTCATATAATAAATATAATAAATAAGATTTCTGTAATGAATATTACATTATTACCCTTCTAGGCATTTGGATTGTTCCTGTGAGAGAGTTAGCTGAAAATTTCTAGAATATCTCAACAGTTAATGAAACAAACAACCAAACATTATAAGCATAAAAGTTACTCAGCTTGCAAACATTGGATTTTTACTTTTTTCTTCACACTGCATAACATCGTATTTCACTTTTTTTAAAACTGCATAAAAATTCCAGGAAGATTGCAATGACCTGACAAAGAAGACCAAATTTTAAAAGGATAAGTAGTTTGGGGGTTTTGTGATGTAATTGAGTTCATTCCCTGGGAGAAGAATCATTCAGAGGAAACTTTTTTATTGGAATTGTTTCATTGCAGATGTGATGCCGCAAAAGGCTTGTATTTTTATGTTGTTACAGGCTCCAGGGGGCTTGTATTTTTATGTTGTTTTCAATGATATGAGCAGTAAGAGAGTGAAATTATCATCCAGTTTATGGGATACAGAGGTTAACTGGGGAGATAAACCGGGCAAGAGAACAAGGTTGCTCCAGGGGTGGGACCACTGTGGGCAAGAGTGAGTTGATTGAATGGATTTGGAGACTGTGTTCTCTCCTTTTCCTGAGATATTCTAAAGAGTCATACTTGGAAAAATGTTGCCTGCCTACGAATAAAGCAGTGAATCTTGTCCGGGGCTGTTAGCCCAGTGCTTCCCATGAACAAGGTGTGTGATGGCTTTGCCATAACAAAGAACTGGATTTGGGCTTTACCAAAGTACTTTCATATTTCTTACAGCACATCTTTAAACACAAATCAGCTGGTCAGCTCTGCCTTTCTTTCCAGCTTTACCTCCTCTAGAGGTGTAATCACAGGAGAATAACAACTGCCCTGGAGGCTGGTGTAGGTGATTACCAGATCACCACACTCCGTGTCTACTTACAGACTTGATTTACACTGGAAGAGCTGGGTGAACCATCTGCCAGTCACCAGAGCAAATGATCAGCAGAAATAGGTTGATTTCTGCTATTTGTTGTAGCTGTTTCTCTTGTGGTATATGGGGTGATTCCACATCACAAAGAATGAGGGGAAAACAGGATACTGTGATCTCAACTTGATGCATCCAGCAAACAGAAGCTATAACACAGAAATATCTTGCTCAGCAACACACCTAAATAAGAGACCTCAACACTGATTTGATAACCAAGTCTGATCAGTGGAAAAAAATATTTTAGATTTTCTTGGAGGTGTGAATGAAACAATTTTTCACAATCTGTTCCATGATGAGCTAATATCTGAGGGCAAGTCCATCAGGTCTGATTTCCATGAGGTGAAGGTTCAATCCCATAGCTGGATGTCAGATGAAGGTAGAGTTTATATTTTTACTGCAGATAAATGGTTTGGCCATTTTGGTGAAGACTCAATTTGCAGCTAGCAAAAAATCCTAAGCATGGCTGCAGAATCTCTAACATGTTCTCAGGCCTTTTTTGCAAAGGGGAAGGTTGCATCGATGAGGAGACACTGGAGTGTGGTATAGCAAGAATTCAGAAAGTGTAGCTGAATTTATGACTGCTGGAGATTTTTAAAGGATGTAGCCACCTCACTTGGTACCAGGCCAGTCTTATTCCATTGACTTAAACCCACAGACACATTTCACTCACTGTGAATGAGACTGGGTTTTTTTCCTAAAATATTTAGTTCTGCAGCTATCCTCTGAGGCCCAGGAGGAATGTGCCTGGTGCTGGGAAGAGTACAGAACATGTTGGATTTGGCTGAGATGATTGTGTTGGTTGCTCACTGAATGTTCTCATGTCTCCTTGGTCTTGTGTTCAGCTTTGTCCCTTGGGAGTTGTGACTTGAGAGGGAGTTTTATGTACATTCACAAGAAATCTGTAGCTGAGGACTCAAAACTTCTGAAAACTCAAAGCTTTCTTACATAGATTTTATAAAAAGCCCAAATGAGAGTCATGGAAAAACTGTCTTTGGAATCATACTGCTTTCTGACAAGATGTGTTTTCTTGGGAGAATGGTGAATCATCTCTAACATTTCCTAAGATATTGACCTCATTGGTGATGTAGCACACAGAGCCACTGTTCTCCTCACTGACTAGGGAAGCCACCACTTCATTTATTGCTATGATTAGTGTTATGCTGTGTTATTTTTCAAAGTCCAGTGTCCAGAGCTTTTTAATTCTCCTAATTTCAGAGTTCCACGCAAAAGCATGAAAAGCCAAGTGCTGAAGAACCAAAAGAAAACTGTCAAGAAGAGGAAAAAGAACAAAGAAAAGGAAGATTGCTCAAGTGTAGTTCAACTTTACCAAATAAACCATGAGGACTTAGTGACTTCCAGATATCATCCAGACAGATTTGTAGCCCCCACAATTCACAGGTGAAGAGAAAATGAACACTCACATGGCTGTGCACACCTCAAGCCCCTTCCCCAAAGGGAGCTGCAGGCTTGTCCTGACTTTGGACACTTCTTGAGGGGTCTGAATCTCCCCTAATGCGTGGAGGAGAGCATTCCCTTGGCTGATACAGCTGCCTCCATCCACAATTCGCATTCCTGAGAAACCACGTGAAGGACAGAGGGACTGCGGAGTCATTGCTCAGTGTACTGAAGAAAACTTTAATAGAAGACAGTACAACAATAATCATGATGAGTATCAATGATAATGAAGAAAACACTTGTAGATTAGCACATCTCCCTGGAATTTCCCAAGCCCTTGGGCACCTAAAGCTGAGGAGCTGCTTTCTATCATGAGGGTGATTGAGAAACTCAGGTGTGGCTAACCAAGAAACTGGATTCACTCACCATCTCAGCTGTACAAGAAGCCCAGAAGAAATCAATGAGTAGTGCAGAAACTGAAGAGCCAAGAACTGAGCTCAGAAAACAGGATCTAACTAAACTGCACCACATAAGACCTTAAACTCTTGTCAGTTTCCAAACCCAAGCATTAATTTTTCCAACCATCTGTCAACTCTAGTTATTATTTTCAATTCTGTTCACCATACAGAAAATGGTGAAGATGTGGACATTTTTACATATCAAGCATCTTCTGATTAGATTAGATTTCTGATTAGAGCATCATCATCTTTTCAGAGAATCCCAGTTTATCCTAGTTTTTGAAAATTACTTTGAAAAAACAAAAAATTATCCCAGAATTTTCATCATAATCCAAGTTTACAAGATGTGGGTGTTTTGTTGTTGTGTGGGTTTTGTGGGTTTTTTATTTAGTTTTGGTTTGATTTGATATGGTTTTTTATGATACAACTTTATCTATCAGACTAAATGTAGAGGCAGGGCTCTTGTGCAAAGAATATCTCACAGCAAGGTACCCTTGCCCAAACTTTAGGGTAAGAGTATAAAATTATTCTTAATTCTGTCTGTCATTTTTATTGAAATGATGAATAGGAAATCAACACTATATACTGTGCTTCAGGGTATCTTCATCATAAGACTATTTGTATCCAGAAGCGTAGATAAACTAAACCTCAATTAACCAAATCTGGTTATAATCCTTCGCTATGGGCACTCAGCATATTTAAAAAGAGGTAACACTGTTACTTGTTAATTTAGCTAAAAAAGAGCAATAAAACTGTCTGCTTAAGAAGAAAAAGCATAGCTAATGGTCACTGTCTGCTGGATTCCTGAAATCTTCTGGACTAGCCTAAGCCTTTATTGCATCAGCCCCAGTGATTTCAAGTTCCAAGGCTGGTCTTCAGACCCAGATACTCCATATACCTGCACAGTTCATAACTGAACATCCAATTTTGCTTTCACTGAAACTATTTCCTGTATTTCTCTGACTTTTGTGCAAGCCAATGGCAAAGATTTCAAGAAAAGAAATATTTCAAATGAGTACTGCCAGCTTCTGGGCCTGAACTCACCTCTATGTATACAGCACCCTCAACCCACCAAGAAAAGGTCTGCTTCCATGATTTATATTTTCTTTATGGAGCTGAGTGTTCAAAATAGATGTGTATGTATCAGTATGCCTTAAGGATGCACAGTTGCCTTTACTACTGTGAATCAGGATAGAAATGGGATTCCTCAGGTTACGTGGTTGCTTTATTCCCAGCATCTATAAAGTCCCATTTTGACCCTGGATAATGCCCTTGGTTCCCCCATCACTTAAGACAATCACTTCTATGAGTGTAGCAGTAGCATTATAGCCCATGAACTTACAACACTTTAAGGTATAAGGAAAATTGTCCCCCAGTCCCAGCACAAAGCCATAAGAAAGCCACTGTGCTCTTAGTCTGTTATTTGGTCACTTCCTATCAAGATTTTCTACAACTCAGTTGTTTCAGAAGCAATAAAAAGCAGAATTATATGTGTCAGTATTTGTTAGAAAATTGTTTGGTTTATGGCTAAAATAATGATGCTGGATTTAGAAAGAGCCCAAATCCTCAGTCACACAGTGTTATTCAACAGGATAAATGAAGAATCTGGTCAAGTAAATTACCTGCTCATGCCAACTGTTCACTCTAATTTTATCGTGATTTCCACCACTGTTGCATATACACATTTAAACTCTTCTTTAAGTGTTTTCTCCTTAAAAAAAAAAAAGGCTTACCAAATTTCCACTTAGAAATCAAATACTTGATAAAATATTGCATTTCAAGTACCTGATTGTTGTCTCAAATAATTTTTTTGCTGTGAATATTAAAGCTCCAAGGAGATTTTGCTCTAACATTATCTTTGTCAATTTGAAGTTCATTTGCCTGCAGGTCTATGACAGATGCTGTTATATCTCACTGGATCCTGAGGTTTTATGAGTGATTTCTGAATTTTAAAAAAAATCCCAAACAATTATTTTAAACACCAGTTCAGTTCTTCTCAACCTGCTTTTTATAGGAAATAAATGATTGGTTTTGACTATTTCAAGAGTGTACTTTTAAAAATAACTGTCAGTGTAACAGGGGTCAGCTTGCATTCTAGAATAATACTGCAGTAATTGTTCTTGGATCTTTCACTGCTGTACTTTTGGGTGTTGGAGTTGTTTATGAGATGATGTGAGCACTGCAGAAAGAGAGAAAGGTTCCCAGTGTGACCCTGACCCAACATAAATCAAGAGCAGCTCTTGCTAAAGCTCATTATGAGATTGGTGAAATAGAGAGTAGCTTCCAGCCCAGCCTGACTCCTCTTAAACAGTGCTTTGTGTCAAGTGTGGAATCACTTTTAATGGCTTTGGATAACAATTCATCTGAGCAGCATGCTTCACAGCTCTGTCAAACCTGATGTCATGCCATCTTTCCCCAGATTTTTTCCTGGTTTTTAATTTTTAAAGAAAGACAGTGTAGCATTTTAATAGGAAGCAGCTCACAAGTAAGAAAGGAAAGATATTTTCTGTGACGAAATTTGAGTGGAAGTTAAGGACAAACGTTTGTGTGAATCAGCTGGTTCAGTCCTCACCAGCCATAAATGAGCAAGAGAGGTATCCATAGGGGAGTAAGAACTTACTCAACAGTTTTCATGGTCTGAAGTTTACACACAGTTGCACCCACCTGTCCTTGGGTTATTGCATCAACAGTGAGAAAGAAAATGTTTTCTAATCTTGCCAAGACAGGCAATCCGAATGGTGGCCATGTAGTACATTAAAGACTTGCAACCTTTAAAGTTCTCTGAAGGAAGGGGATGCCTTCAGAAGCTGTCAGAAGACAAGATATTTGGCTGCATGAGGAGAGACCATATTAAACTCTGGTCAGCTGGATTCAGCATAGGAAAAGGAATTTCTCATGCCTAATAGGAATTTCCTATAGCAACACTGTAAGCATAAGAGTAATTTCTATTTTCTGATTAATTTCTAATATGATAACAAGTCTTGCCCTGGACTAGAGAAAAAAAAAAAATTAAAGAAAAGTTTCATTTAAATCAGTCCAGTTCCCAACAGGTGCTTTTCTGCCGTGAAGAGATTTTGTGTGAAATTTTGCTGAGCAGCTGCATTTTGGGATACCATGTCAGAACCAGCACTTTCCACGGGAGATGGTAGATTTGTGCCTTCATTGATCTGGGTGAGGGGACAGACAGCAGGTGACACGTGGTGGGGTTCCAGTGTCAGCCTGTCCATGGCACAAAGTGCCCCTCTCACTGCTGTCCAGGTCTGCAAATGTTTCCTTTCAAAGCACACAAAAAGGAAAGGGAGAAGAGAATCCATGCACGGTCATGAGCTGCTTTTCTCAGGAAGCTGTGGAATCACTTGATGTGGAAACGGGCCCTTCAGCCAGGCACCTGGGCAAAGCAAACCAAGTGGATGATCCCAGATATTCATGTCCTGGAAAGGTGGGTACAGTTTATTATTCACCGGTGTTAGTTTTTTATCACTGGGCTTTTATGTCCACATTTCCCTAGGGAGCCTTTCCACAGAGGCTCAGAAAATAACAATTTAATGTACTACATGGCCACCTTTCGGATTGCCTGTCTTGGTTCTCCTCTTTTCCCAGGCTCCAACTGTGCTTCCTCGGTTGCCCAAAAGGTAAAATATTCATCTTCTATTGTGTCTTCTACTGGGACAGGCTTATATTCCTTTGATAGTCCAATTTTAAATCACATCAGTGGTCTGTATTGGCCAATAGTCTGTTTCCATCTGTGGGCATCACAAGAAGTTTCCATCAGATCTCCTAATTCCTCCATATTTCTTTGTCAGGGTAATTCCACATGGTCCTGGACAGGAGACAAATATGTCATTCAGACAGAAACAGTTAAATTTACCAGACAGCTTTTCACTCAACAAAGGATACACACTCAATTAAAAATTGCAGAAACTGAAGTTAAACAAGTTCCCCATTCATGCAAAATCTTGATGTTTTATCAGTTTAAAATTTCAGGTTATTGAAGTATCTCAAATTAATGAAAGGATTAGATTCTAATCCTTTGAAATATTTCTGTGTTCACACTGTGTGTTACATTCATGGATGCTTTGATTTGAGGCTGAATAAAAATATCTGCAGAAAGTGGCTGTTTTTCTCAAAAACATTCTGTTTTCAGTAAGAAAGTAATAATTTATGACAAGAATTTTCTTTTTCTATTTGAGTAAAGAAAATGCTTGAAGTGTTGATGAAAATTCTCCAAAGGAAAATGCTTTTATGTTTTTAGCAGTTCATATCTTTCAAATCTCAGTCAACTGAACTGGTCAGTAGCATTTGCTTGGAAGGCAGCAGAGAGATTATCTCCTCTACAGTTTGTCCTGTTTAGAGACAGCTGAAGGATAGTGGTGGAACACATTGTGGAAGCACCTCTATTTCCACACATGACAGAGGGAAGTTGGGTGACTTATAAACTAAACCCCAAATTTTTAGATGTCTTAAAATAAGTGAAGAAAATTCCAGTCTTAAGTGCAACATATAAAAGGGAGAATTGCATTTGTTAAGTTTTACAGTCCTTTCTACGCCTTAATTATATTTATTTTCCATGGAAAATAAACCAGACCATATTATTGTAGGATGCTGATGACAATGGAACAATATTCCTTTCCTTCTGTCTTTTATCTGCCTCCAAAGGCAACAACAGTAAAATTTCTGTTGCAGTCAGAAGCTAAACATGCATAAACTCACTGTGGCTGCATAAACAAGATGACTCGCAGCATAATAGTGAGCAAACATCAATATATGTGGATTGTTTTTCTTTTTTTTTTTTTTTTTTTTTTGACTCTTCAAGGCAACTCTGATTTGCAGACCTTCTGGTAAATTCAAACAGTCTAATGTCCTTAATGCTTCCTGTTACTCTTAATGGAGAAGCTGGAAAATGCTTCACCCACCATTAAACAGTCTTTGTATGCACATTTGTCTTTTACACAGAATTAATGTTTCTTAAGTATTGTAGCCATCAGTTCTCACTCAAATCTTGCTGCTTAGTCCAGTCTGATTTTCCAGGGTGAGACCAAACCAGCAGAGTTTTCAACTTAAGCTTCCACCAAAGCCAAGCAGTGCTCATAAAACTCAGCAACGTGAGAGTTGAGAGTCTGGAGGTGGGAAGGTGCAGTCAGAGGGTGTGAGAGCTGTAGAAACACCCACTTAAAATAATACAATATTCTATACTTGAAGGCACCCACAAGGGTCAATCTAGGTTCAATTCCTGGCCCTGCACAGGGTCACCCCAAGGATCTTGCCATGTGCCCAAGATCATGGTCCAAGTGTTTCTTGAACTCTGTCAGGTTTGGTGCTGTGCTCACTTCCCTGGGGAGCCTGTTCCAGTACCCAAACACCCTCTGGGTGAGGAATCTTTTCCTGATATCCAACCTACACTTTCCCTGAGAGAGCTTCAAGCCTTTTCCTTGGCTCCTGTCACAGTTCACCAGAGAGAAGAGATCGGTGTCTGCCCCTCTTCTTCCCCTCACATGGAAATTTTAACTTCAGTGAGGTTCCCCTCAGTCTCCTTTTTTCCAGGCTGAACCAGATCAAGTGAAAACCTCACATGGTTTCCACTCCAGACCCTACATCATTTTCATGCCATTTTTGCCAAAAGAGCAATTTTGCACATTGGTGTGGTGAAAGGCAGAAAGGTCAGAACAGCTACATCTTGATCTTTAGGTTTAGCAGGCTCATAACTCAAGATTTTAGGAAGAAGGTAACCCCACGCAAGCAGTTAAATGATTCTCTGTTACATATTGAGAGGAAACAACCTGGCTTTGTATGCAATAAAATCACTGATATATGGCCCAGATATCCATTCCCTGGTTCTCCCAGATTTTTACAGGGTCTTATATGGGAGATAAGGAGGAGAAGACAAACTGCTAATGACTGTGAAAACAACGTGGCACACTGAGTTCCTCCCTTCCTCATCCTCCTCTCTGATTTCACATCGAAGAAAGGCTGATTGTGTTAACTCAGCTTTGCATATGAACTTGTCCATCATGTTCTCACATGTGGGGGTTTTTTTTGGTGGAGGAAGGAGCCTATAAATAGCACAGCTCTAAGGTGCTGCTGTAAACAGCCTTGTAAAACACAGGCTGCTTGTAAAGCAGTGCAGAGCACTGTGCCGGTGTGATGCTTGAGTGCTGTCTGTGCTGACTGGAGAATTCACTCCATCCCTTCCTTACTAATACTCCCTCCTTGTCCCCTTCTGTGCTTATGGGGACTTTCATCCCATACCAGCTCCAATGTTGCCCATGCTGTGCAGCACTGGCTGCAGCCAGGCTGCTCCTGGTGGCCCCTAAAACCTATAAATCCCACATTTTTTGAGCAACTAATGCTCTGAGACAAATTTAGTCGGAGACAGCTTAAAAGTAAACTCTAAACAAGCTTTTTCTGTACACTTGGAATCCTATTTAATGTGACGGATATTGATCGTACCTTAATTCTCCACTAAGTCTTCCCAGCAATTTATAAACCACCTTCTCAGTAGAAGATATTGTATTTTTTAAACATCCAAGTATTATTTTATGGTTTTCCATCCCTCTGTCTTCATTTCCTTTTTCAGAACAATTCTTCCATAAATTGTTTGGGTTTTTCATCTTTCAGCTTCAGGAAATATTTTGCCTGGCTCAAATTTTGAAAATTAAACAAATGAAACAAGAAAATTCTAAAGACTGGGAAAACATATCCATGCTTTTCCAAAGAACCTTAATTTCATCTTTTATGAAAAGAGTATAATTTTACAGTTCACCTTTCCTTTCCTTTCAGTAGAATGGCTTTCAACAAAATGATGTACTTTTAAAGCAGCTGTTACATCTAAAACAAAATATCTGTAATCTTCAAGAACTAATTTATTACAATAAAATTTTCATTTGTAAATACTACTTCACTGGCCAGCTTAAGAAAGA
Organism: Brachypodius melanocephalos; assembly: GCA_013398615.1. NCBI lineage: Eukaryota > Metazoa > Chordata > Aves > Passeriformes > Pycnonotidae > Brachypodius > Brachypodius melanocephalos. The sequence continues at coordinate 49,616,444 of VZSR01001685.1, forward strand.
AGATCCTTAACTAGTCAGTTCCTTTCAATAAAGGATTGTTCTTGAGATTTTTCTCGTAAATATTTCATATGATTTTTTTCATCTAAGAAAGTGCAAAAGAAACCCTTCAGAGTGTACTGCATAATATTCAACACTCCATTTTTGTCACAATTTTAATGAAAAGCCTTCTGTCTACATCATGCTGAGACACCTTTGATTTTAAATACTACACATGTATCTGTAGACAAGCACATTCCTTGTTTTTTGATTTTGGGCCAACTAATTTGTCTCTTCCAGGTTTTGCTGTCAGGTAGAAGTCTATCAATTCAGAGGTTTCTACACTCAAAAAAGCCACCTGGGTTTCCCTGAGCAGCAAAATCTTTCTCAGAAGAGTCTAATTTCCTTCTGCTTTGACCATCACAAAATATGGCCCCATAAATTTCCTCCTTTGGATGTATTGGTGCAATCATTCGTGGGGCCAATCCTGGACTCCTGGAGGAGAAAATGGAGCTGGTAAATAGTTGCTTTGGCTATTAAAAGAAAAGAGGCTGTACTTTCTTTTCTGAACTCATGGTTTCAGTGATCTGGTTCCCACTAGTCAAAGTCACTGGCAGACCTGAGGGAGCAGGAACTTGCTGGATGAGGAAGGAAAATGAGCAGGTGAAGGCTGCAAGGATGGTGTGAATGTCTAAAGCAGTTTTGTCATCAGAGAAAACCAGGGCTTCATGTTGAACTCACTGCTCTCTAAATCATCTGAATTCCTTTGCAAAGGATTGCATCACCAAGTTTTGTTCTTTGCTTAGATAGTTCCATTTAATATCTTTGGATATAGTTATATGCATTTGAGAACAGCATTCTCTAATTTTTTTTTTTGAGAGAGACCTCACACTGACCCTTTTGGCCATATCCATCTAAATTAGCTGTTTTTAAGGGTATTCACAACACTTCTCAATACAGCACTGCCTGCGTATTTCATCACTTTGCAGCTGTTTTTCTCAGGCATCCATTTATTGCAGCTGTTAAAAGCAGTTGCACAGCACAGCCCCTCTCCTTCCACTACCTTGCTAATAGGATTTGCTGCTGATCTCCCTGGCATGCCAAGGTGTCTGGGTTTATGTTTGAACAATGAAATTTCATGGATATATTTTCCCAAATTCATCCTCTTATTGCAAACCCTGATTAAAGCCTTCTATTTCCAATCTTTTTCTTTTAATTTTTGCTGTAAACTAAGCATATAACCAGATTTGAAAAGGAATTATTTCTTCTTGTAATAGTGTATAAGAGAAAGGGACAAAAGAGAGTAAGGGTGAAAGGATATCAATCTAGGCATTTCCCTCAAATACAGCAAAAAATGTTCTTGCATTAATTAATATATTTGCTATTGGGAAAGAAATTGATAGAGGATTAGGATTATTTGAAAAATATAAAGTAAACAATAATCTTTAAGCATATATTTGGAGATTAAATAATTTGGTAATATGATGTGATTTAAGTCTGTGGTGAGAAACTCATTTCCCACATGCGGGTTCTAGAAATTGGTGACTTTTCATCTCTTCAGCTATTTTTTCCTCCTGTTTTTACTTTATTCACTCTAGATGAAAAATAAGAAGAAAGAAAAAAAAAACAACCAACCAACCAAGCATAAATTTGCAAACATAATTTGGTGAAGAGATAATATTTTATTAAAAAAAAAAGTAAAAAAGAATTGGTCAGGAAAATTTAAAAAAAAAATGCAACAGGAGGATTTCACATAGAAAACTGAAGCTTTTTCTTTATTTTCTCATTAAAATGTGTCTGGAAATAACTGGGTATGAGGAGGTTCCAATAAAGGGGTGCATATCAAATATTATCTTGCAAAAGAAGATAAAGACAATATTTAGGAGTTTTAGTGCAGGAATAAATTAACCCAAGGCTGAAAAAATTTCTACCTCATAGAACCAAGATTTGTAAGGATTTCCTCTTTCCTCCATTTCCTTCCTACTATTTTTCTTTTCCTCACAGCTGAGAAGTACAAGATCTATCCCAGGTGTTTGCCCTGTGCATCTCTCAGTTATTTTCAACCTTTAAAAATAAATTAAAAAAAAAAAACCAAAACAGAGTGCAATGATTGAATTCTGACAAAAGGCAATAACCCAAACACTGTACTTAGCAGGTAACTCTGTTCTCACACCAGATTTCACACCAGAGTGTGTTTTTGACTAAGAGATATTTGGCTAAAGCCTCTGGGCCTTGAGCACATCTGTCTGAGGGCTTCAGGATGCAGCTGGACCAAGGTTTAGTTTCCTGCATTACCCCTCTGAATTTGTAGCTTGTTGGTCCATCTCAGATGCAGGAAAATTTCAGTTGCCTTGAAAAGAGCTTGGTTTTTATTTTAAAGTTCCAGTTAATTTCATGCAAGAATGGTTTTAGTCTTATGATCAAAACAAGTAATGTACTGTGGTATAACATAAATTGTCATGATTTAAATAGATTTAGACTTGACAGACTGTGTGGTATCCGAGTCGTTCAAGTATAAAGCAGTGAATGACATTATGCCTATCACAAGAAATGTGGCTGTCAGCTGCAATTGCTTCTGTAGCACGTTGGGAGCAAGGATGATTCAAATCTTCAAAATCACAAAGCATCTGCTCCTGTACTGCTTTTTCTTCTCTGGTGTTTACCACCAAAATACTTTCATTACTATCTTTTTTTGATATCCCTCTGTAACATCCATCATTTGCCTCAATATGTGATATATATCATTGTATAATCAGAACGATAATTTCTATATAATTAGAACTGAATTTACATGGTGCACAATCATAGGAGAAAATTCCTTGTGAAGTCACAGCATAATGAGCTGATAGAGGGGCACACATCAGGCCTGTCATGAGTAGCAGTGAGAAGGAGAGATAGAAAACCTGTAGGAGCTGAGCATTTCTGTGTCTAAACCCGAGCAGAAATGTCATTAAAGGGAACAGCATGTGTGACAGTGAGCTTAGAGGCACAGGGTGATGCACACCCTTAAAATTGCAGGAAGCATCCTGAATTTTCAGTACAATGTTCTTACTGGCAATAGTGCCAGTGGAGGCAGAGGGAGGATGTGGTGCTCAGTCTCTGCTCAGGTCTGTGCACATGTGAGAAGCTGCTCCTGACATAATGAGAGTCCCGTGCTTGAATAACACCGTACAGCTGTGCTGTGAGCCTGCAGGCCAGCTCTTTGCTCAGTTCAAGTAGCTCTTGGAGAAGGGATTGGCTTCATCCATGTCTTCTGGAGCAGCAGCTGTTCCTCCAGTAATTGAAATCACTCTCTGCCTGGCTTTGCTGAGCCCAGCAGCAGCTGAGGCTGGCTCCTGGCTGGGGAAGCAGCAGCAAACCCTGCTGCACAAGCCCTGTGTGCTGTGGGCAGAATGGCCCCACCCTGGGCTTGGATTCTGACCCTCTGCACGGTCTGGGTTAACTTTAGCTGAGGTGTTATGCAGTGAGAAGGGCAGGGAGGCTTTGTTGTTGTGTCCTGGTGTTCCATGTCCAGCTGTTTCTCCCTGCCTGTGGCCCCATGTTGAACACTCAGTGCACATCATCTCTGGCTGCAGGTGATGGAGGGGTTGTGCAGCAATCTCACGTGTCATTCCACAAACTTTGGTGTGTGTTGTATTTCAGATAACACTGTTTTTTCTTCTTCAATAGGCCATTTACCAGGCAGTAGCCTTGCCCCCTCTTCACCCAAGGAACAATCTCTATCCTCTCAATGTGATTACAGCCCATTTCATTCCATAATAGGTTTCTTTTATTATTCCCTCAGGCATGTAAATCAAATTTTACTCAGTACCAAAATCTTTGTTCTACAAAGAATGATGGCACGGAGTGCAGTGAAGGAGCAGCTTCACTATTGAATATGGTCTGTGTTAATAGAACTCCCCTATCTTTTTTACTTTGAAAGTAAACATCTGTCAAAGTTTATTTTCTCTGTCAGAAAGACAGGAGTGTCTTAAGGGAAAGCACACAATAAAAGCAGATAGATTATTCTGCAATTATACCTTTCTCTGTCTAAATGTTTAATTAGATAAGCTGCCACAGAGACAGCGATTACTTTGGCATCCATCTGTCCCATTTACTGAGGTTACAAATGCAGTGGAAGTCTTGGGGGATTGGATCACAGCAGCCACAGCAAAAGCAGGGAGCTGACACTCTCAGACAAGAGTAATTTCAAACAATTTTTCAGCCCAGCTGGGTGGCCTCTGGTGGTAGAGCCACTGCCAGTGGCTGATCTTGTGCTATCAGAGTTTGGGATGTACCAACCTTAGTGCACACCATAGAATAATAGAATGGTTTGGGTTGGACCAGAAAAATCATCCAGTTCCAAACTCCCTGCCATGGACAGGGACACCTTCCACTAGACCAGGTTGCTCAAAGCTTCATTGAGCCTGGCCTTGAACACTGTCAGGGTCTGGGCACCCAAAACTTCTGAGAGCAATTGGTTCCAGTGCCTCCCCACCCTCACAGTAAAGGATTTCCTCTTAATTTCTTATATGTAAATATAATACTTGAAGACACAGCATCTTTCACCCCTCTGCAGTTACTGCTGCTGAATACGCTTTTATGCTTGATTTGAAAAGTTATGTCTACCACGATATTAGTTTGATTGCAGGTGTTTTAGCTGCAATGGTAACACAGCTTTTTGCAGGCCTTGTTTCATGCTGAGTTCAGAAAAAGCACAGAAGAGAAGCCGTGATTCCCATCACACGCACCCTGCAAGCTCAGGCAGTGCATAATATGATGAAGAGCATAAAAAGAGAATGAGGCATATAAACTTGTAAAATTGCAGATTTTTGCCACTTGATATGTAAATCCAGCTCAAGACCATAAAGGTACAGAGTTATTCAGACATGGGGCTGGAAAGATTTTGACTCTTAATAGCAGACCTGCCCAGTCCTGTGGTTACCAAGGATTTAGCTGTGCAGAAAGTGCTGCTTTGTGTTTTCTAAAATTGCAGCCAATAAATATTTAACTGTAGAGGCTCCATTACCATTAAAACACACTATATTAAAAATATTTTTTTTCCTGATACCTCATAAGGATGTTTTATGGGTGGTATTAAGCCAACGTTAAGCTCACCTGGAAGACTTGAGCTAAGGTATAAAAGTTAATAACCTGAAATGACGTTTGTATGGCCAAACCTAAAGTAAGAGTCAATTTCAAAACGATAAATCTGAATTTAAATGTTTACCTGTGCGTCCAAGCTTCCATTACAAGCACAGGTCACTGAGATTTAGTCCATCCAGAAAAGGAGAGATTCAGATGCCTGTGAGTGATGAGCTGAATCAAGTCCTTTGTGTTGGCATCCAAGACCTTATGATGTACTCTTGAGTGTTCCTGCTGAGCTTTACCATCAGAAAGTTACATTCCACACATAGTCCTACATATTACCTGGCCTTGAGTATTATCTCACTTACTTGAGGCATCCCAAATGAAGGAGTTTCCAGGCTCTAATTAATACCCTTCCTTTATGAAAAGGTCAGTGGGGTCTAAATAGTTTATATTATTTCTTGATGTCCAGGTCACAAAGTGAAATAAAGCAATGGTGTAGGAAGAATCCCAGCTCATTATATGGTTATTTTGCATAGCAGATTTTTCTTTTACACTGTTTTTTGACTTTTTATTATTTATTCTTGTATCACTAAAAAACTGTTGTGGCTTTTTAAAATGTATTAAACAGAACTGTCAGTTGCTTTTAAAAAGGTAAGAAATGCTGAAAGTAGAGGGGGACGTTTCACCTATGTCAAAAAAGAAGAGATATTGAATAATGTGTTAGGAAGAGATGAGGTCTCATTATTTTCTTTTCTCAGTTTGCCAGTTTTAGATTGTTGTTTAATAATTCTTTCAGTATTACGGAAGTCAGATATTTTATTTTTGGATGCTGTTTCAAAGCCATTTTGTGAGGGGTTTTTATAGGAAAAATAGAGGGAAATATATGACACACACACAGTGAAAGAATAAGGAATGCAAAACACAGCTGACTTGAGTTTTGTCTGCAGACTTGAATTCAGGCCATGAGAGCTGATAAATTTGCTAATAAACCTCATCCAGTTTATGCAGTGTTTCAAAACCAGTCTCTTCTTTTGTAGCTTCCAGTAGTTTTACTCTAATTATGTTTTCGAGTACATTTTGAACCAAAAATCAGGACATGCAGTTTGCATGCTATTATTCTTAGTTGCTTAACTTTCTAAAATCAGATGCTGTTGTGTCTGTAGTGTTCCATAATCTTTATCTGTATGCCTTCAGCCACAGCATAAGAAGTTTAGAAATATAATCCTTTCTTTGAAATACTCATCACAGTTATGGTCCCTCATGCCATTACAAGGCAAAATCACTTTTTTTTTTTTTTTTTTTAAATCAGAGAGATGGAGTGATTAATGCTTCTGCATCATCTGCTTTTGCAGATGTTACTGAATTACTTTGTAAGAGACACATGTCATTGTAAATCAATATTTGTAATTGCAGGGTAGAATGATCTGTTTCCAATGGCTGAGGAGCATCTAAATGCACACACAATTACAAAACCACAATGTAGCAAACAAGCAAACCTGCCCTCTGAAATGAGTATATTACTTGTCATGAATTAATTTAAGGATATATTACTTGCCACTTATTAATTTAGTGTTGTAAAAACACTGTTGGAGTATTAGCCTAGGTATTTCTCTTTTTGTTCTCCCTATAAAAACACACTCTGCTGTGTTCATCTTCTTCAACCTCATCATCCTCATCTGAACACTAATACTCTATGTACACAATATCCCCAAACCCATTTTTCTCTGTATCTCTATTCTTGACTTGGTTTTTATCCATCAATATTATTGCAGTATTTGTGTCCTCATCTCCCTTCCCTAAACCTATGGATTTTGTGATTTGAAACACTGGAATTCTACTGTTGGATAAAACCCAAGCAAGTTCATAAGCCCTAAGCCTTTAAGAAGACAGAAGGTGAACCATAAATTGTGCATCACTCACAGGCCCAAGACAGTCTGGTTCCAATTACCTGTAGAGGTTCCTATAACAATAATTCTATAGAAGAGCACACAGAGTGACACTCTGGGTGGTACATGAATTTTCTTTTCCAAAAATACTAAGCATTAATAAATAATAACATCCATAAGAGCAGCAAAGTCCTTCAGAGTGAACCATCAGGTTCAATGATGTGTTAAATGCCAACCAGAAGCACCAAGAAAAAAACATGAATTTTTGTGATTTTTTTCCTTATATAGGGCATCTGAAGACAACAAGCTCAACTAGACAAAATACTTGTTTGCTATAGAATCTGCCTGCAAAATGGTCTTTTAAAAGCTGCTTACAAAAAATGTGGGTTTTTTCCAACCAGGGAAAGTATTTTACCAAAATATTATGTAATTCTCATGTATGTGACTCTCTCATGAGCTGATTTAAAATTATTCTGTACTTTAATTGACATGATTCAGAATGAATTTATGTATTCAGTTACCAGATATGGCCAATTGTTACTGTGTTCTCACTTTTGCTAGTACTCAGGATTTTGTCTATTTGCTTAATACAAGAAAGAAAAAGCTTTCATTTCAGAAAGCTTTCAGAAAAAGCTTTTCATTTCAGCCCTGTCCAGTCCAAAGTAAGTTTAGAACATTTAAATTCAATTTGTTTTCTGGAAAAATAAAAGCAATTTTTCTGTTTGAATTGTTTGTTAAATGTGTCTGTTTCATTTCAATGTGAAGAGAAAGGCTTTGCCTCTTTGTCACAAACACTAACAGTGTGACTTTTTTTTTTTCTTTGTGGAAACAATTTCTCTAAAATTAATTTTAAAACCCCTTCAGCAGATGTATTTAGATTGAATTTCAGCTTTATTTTATTTTTTAAGCA
>VZSR01001685.1:49624385-49678712 GCA_013398615.1 Brachypodius melanocephalos
TTTCAAACCACAACAATTCTTAAAGTAAATTCTTGTAGATGTATGAAATGGTGTCATATTTTCAACTATTAGGAAGATAAGATGTTTGTACTGTTTCATCATTACTGCTCAGATTCTGATGGACTGTCATTTTCTGGGTCAATAACAACCAATGCAGTCGAGATATTGAAATGAAAATGTGAAATATAAGAAAAAACAAACCAAAGCAAACCCAAACAACAAACTTCATGCAACATTTGAAATTAATTACATTTAAGACCAGAAAATTAGGACATTCTGCTTAGGAAATTTTAGTGCACTTTTATTAAAATGTAGTCCAATTAACTATATCTCATTTAGAGTTTAGAGCTGTTACCAAAATCCTGATCTCTATTATTTCTCACTGGGATGAACTGAGTTGGGGAGAGTATTATGGGAAAGAGTCACTCTATTTTTGCAGTGCTTCTATGACTTTTCCTTATATTCTCTATAGCTATCTGCTGTTAGCAGCTGCTAGAAGTAGGATGGTGAAAAAAAAATGGATCTTTGTTTTTTAATCTGATTCAATGTCTTTCATTGTCTTAACTAGCAGGAGCAGACATCTTTGAGATTTAACAAACTGAGCAATGAAGATTATTAAAAAGAAAAAATATGGGTTTATCAGTGATATTTGTAGCAGGCTGAGGAGAGCACCATGTGGGATCTGTGCCTGTGCAGAAAACCTCATTTTCTGTCTGGGGCCCATTTGTTCTGACCCTTTTATGTGACCAGAAAAACCTGGGTTTAGGTGGTTTAAGTCGAGCTTCTTCACACACATGCACACAAAACATTTGGAAGGGGTGTGTCTGGACTCACAAATACAAGACAGGTCCTGATTTATGGCATCCCTGGCTACTTCTGAAGCTACATCTGAGTCAAAATCTCTCAAGGATTTGCAGCTGGGAGATAGCTCAGCCTCACACGGAATCCACATCTTCTTTCCTGAGCTTTGCATTTGTTTAATCCAGCAGAAGTCTCAGTTGGAAAAGAACAGAAAAGGGGGATAAAATCCATCAAAAAGAAAAAATGTTGTTCTTGCACTTTGTTCTCAGAGTACTTTCTAGCCCATTGTTCCAGATCTCTCCAGAGAAACATTCTTTTCTTTCATCCCCCAAACTCAACCATCTGATCCACCTCTTCAGCCAGGAATGTCAGAAGAGCAGCTTCACAACCCTGCAAAGGACTCTAAACCAGGGCAGGGAGGACAGAGTACAGCTGCTTTAGAATGAGAGCCTCTGGAGAAAATGTCTTGGATTTCTGAGACAGCTCTGTCTTTCTGACAGAGGTGGCACAGGTGCTATGAGCTATCCATCCAGAGCAGCAGCTCTCCTGGGCTCTCCTGTGACTCCAAACACCCTGGGGGCAGAGCAAAACTCAGCCACTGTTTCTCCTGATTTAATGCTCTTGTGCTTTTGCCGCCTCACTGGGACCTGCACCTTGATTTTTGTTTCTTTGCTTGTACCCAGCCTTGCAGAACTCTTCTTCAAGTGCTCGACGTTGATGCATCTGCCTGACCTTATTGATTCCTCTGAACTGCAGGAGAGGAAGGGAAGGGATATTTTTGCCCTGTGCCACTTAGCCAGAGTGACTCAGGAATCTGGTCTGTAAAGACAAGTGAGCTTGCTTTGTATTTGCAGATCTAGAGCTTCAGACCAAATTCTCCTGAGGAAAGGAGCGGAGCAAAAACTTCAGATGTGATATAATAGATGTTCTTATGTTAAATGATTATTTTTGAAAATACTTCTCCCACCACCCTTATTTTTTGTGTGTCTCACAAGCTTTCTGATATTACTATTATTGTAAAACTTCCTGAAAGGACACAAAAACCCCTTGGGTTTTCTTCACATATTGAGCAAAACTGGGGCTGTTCCCAAGTCAAATGCAAATTTTGCTTGCAGTTACAAAGACAGCCTCATTGATCCTCTAGAATTTCCAAAGTGTGAGTTGGTTGTCCAGGTCCCTCCGTAGTTAATGACAAAGAAGAGACTACAAAGAGAGGTCCAATTACCCTCTCACCTGGCACCAGCCTTGAATTTTTGCTCTTGTTTTTCATTGACTTCAAAGTGAGTCTGGACAAGAATAGATTAACCTAGATTAGAAAAATTTGATTTTAGACAGATAAAATTAGGAAACATAAATTCCATTTTTAGCTTACCAGGGGACAGATAATGAGAAGGATAACTTTTATGTGTTGACTGAAAAACAGTGAACCTAAATTTTATGCTGGGCCATGGAGAAGATGTTGAGATGTTGCCACAGGCCACAATCCTGGCTCCTACAGTCAGTTATGTTTCTCCTTTTTGCATCGTGATGCCACCACAAGGAGAAGGAAAGGTGACTTTTGCTGAAGTCCTAGATCTCCTTGAGAGAAATTGCAACAAAATTTTGTGTGGATCCCCCAGCAGTTAGAGTGAAAACTAATTACCTGTGTGTAAGGAAAACTGATGATTTGCAATGGGATTGAACAAATGTCAGGATCTGAGTATCAAAATGCAGCAGTTCAAGGAAATTATTTGCTTTTATAAATGTCTGTTCCTCTAGAGACTTGTGGACTAGACACAGCCAAAGGAAATTCTTGACTACTCCTGCTGGATTCAGTAATATAGTTCAGTAAAATGGAATTTAACTTGAAATATGAACCAAGCAGCATGTGAGAGGGAAGGAAAGTTTAATCTGTGTTGGACTTACCATTAAATATTGTGAAAAACAGAATTTTCCTTTGTCTTCTCACCACAGTCCTGTAAGCCAAAAACTCTGTGGAAACCTGCACATTGCCTTCCAGGTGCCCAGAAGGGCATAAACTCATACAAGCAGTACCAGATAAAGTGGAAATCTCTGCAAATACCCAAAGATTGCACATTCCTTTAATAAGCTGTAATAGCAATCTTAAATGGAAAGTTCAAGGATTTCACAACAATTCACACAAAGCTCTCGGAATGCAGAAATAAATTCCCTTGGTTGGACAGGGCCTTCAGCAGCCTGGTCTAGTGAAAGGTGTTGTGTCTGCTCATGGCAGGGGGTTTGGAATTAGATGTTCTTTAAAATCCCTTCCTACTCAAACTATTCTACGATTCTGATATATACAAATATATACACGTGAAAACAGACTTAAAAAGCTATTGGCATAAGAGACAACTGTGACATTTTAGTTTCTAAAAGCAATCTTTCAGAAAATGAAAACTGAACTTCCTGGGGAAATTTGTTCTCTTTCTAAATGTGTATAATAAAAAGAGACATAACAATTATAATAACAGTTTATTCAACCATAATAAGTTTCCTCTGCAGAGGAAAGCCAGCAGCATTTTTGGCAAATGACATCTTTTCAAAGGGCAGAGGTGGTTTGGTTCTCTGTGAGAGCAGAAGAGATTGGCAGTTTGAACAAACATCATTTTATGTGAGGGTATCCTGCAGGAGAAAGTAAATTTCTTCTGGTAAGAAATGTTCAAAACCAGACGAAAAGGTCAAAACTTGGCCATTAATCTCATTAGAAAATCAAAACACATTTCACACCAAATCCCACTCTCAACAAGATTATTCAGAAAGAAGGCAAGAAAGGGGAATCTCCAGAGATGTTAAGGAGATAAAGGTACAATGGAGGGAAGGAGGAAGAGACTGATGGAGGGGGATAGAAATGCCAACGTGATGGCATTCCAGGGGGAAGATAGAGAGGATGTGTATTTGTGCCTGCTGTTCTGACAAGCTTCACATTGAGCAGGAGTCAGAGAAAACTGATAGGAACTGGTTTTAAAAGGAAAACAGATCTGCATCAACTTTTCCAGTGTACAGTGACTCAGCCTGAGCAAATCTGCATATCCAATATCTCCAAGGTTAAACTTAAGGCAGTATTCCGTGTCTTTAAGAATTTGGATGATTTGTATGGCAATGTTTCATTTATTGTGGCACCTAAAAGAAAATTTGTCTTCAGGTTTTGTTTTCTAAAGTGTCTTTTTACACTGCTCATGTGTAAGGGCTTAACTATGAAAAACAAAGGAGGTTTCTACATTGAAAAATTACATTAAATTAAAATTACATTTTGGGAGAGCACTTTAATAACTGCAGATATTCTGGGAGAATTGCAGGATTGTTATTATCACCTAATAAAAAAGTTTTGAAAATAAGACAATGTAGAGGCATAATTAAACCTAAAATAAACACAGTTTAGAGACAGAATTGTGTGTTTTAGTTATCTCAACAGCCTTAATTCAGTCCTAGGAGGGTACTTTGAAAAAGTTGTGTAAAAAATGCAGCAATCCTGGTGCTTAGAAATTTATCATGTATTTCACTTATGGGCTATATTAAGGTTAATCATCCTGTTGTGGTCCATGTCATGATGGGGGACAACAGAGACTTTTATAAAAAGTCCTTGGTGCCACTCCCAAAAGAATCTGAAACACAAATCATTAGTCAGGTGCATATCCAGTATTAAGCACAGCAGTTTTCTGTCTCTGTTATTCATGAAGCCAATAATGTTCTGGCTCTTCCAGACTGCAAATTCCCTTTCCCAGCCATGTCAAGTTCCTCACTGCAGACACTCCAAGACACCTCCCTTGCAAACACTAATTGTAGAATAGTATATAGACATATATTGAATCACAAAACCATTAGAGTTGGAAAAGAACTCTGAGGTTGATTCCAACTATTAATCCAATGCTGTCAAATCCACCACTAAACCATGGATGCATGTAACTGTGTAATTGCAGACTCTATTTGCACAAAGAAGTCATGGTAAGACAACATGAGCTACACTTTCTTAACTTCTGGCTGCTTGATTTAGCAGCTTCCAAAATGCTCTTTTGACAGAGCAGTTATTTGCATGTGTCCAAGTATGGCATTGCTGGGAAAGAGTGTCTTTTCCTAATCACAGGTTAGATAATTGTGCAATTTACTGATGATTTTTTTTTTCTTTTTTTGATGGATCAATATTCTCTCTGGTTTTTAGGCATATAATGTATGTGGTATTATTCCTATAGTTATATTTATCATCAACAATTGAGGTTTATGAGAGTAACAACATTATTGGCTTGTCAGGAAATTGAGTGAAGGGTTGGATGTTGGAACAGAAGTGAACAAAGGACAGGATCAATGTGGGACTAGTTTATAAGTTCTCTCACCTTGAACTCTTTGGTTGTTTATACCAAAGTGTCTGAAGACCAATTTGTCTTCTGCACATTAGCCATCAGAGAAAAACTCTCAATCATTTACCCTGGAGACTGATTTATTTCATTTTCCACAAGGTGAGTGGCAGCAAATTGTCACCAGAGAAAGGAAGTGGCTTAATGGTGGTTCAGTAGCTAAGGATTTTGGAGGCAATGGTCCGAGGACCCCCTCATCACTGGCCTGAAAGCTGATCTTGGCTCAGAGCTTCTCCGGTTCCATCTTCCATCTGTAAATGGCAGTGACAGCACTTCCTCACATCATGGGCATGTAGGGAGCTGCAGGCATTAGGGCAATGATATAAGGAAAAAAAATGTGTTTTGGGCATCTCATTTAGGATAAGAAGCCCTGAGCAATCAAATCTACTCTAGCCAACTCAAAAAAACCCTTTTAAAATCTGACAACACCATGAATAGGTCTTTCTCCAGAGAAAACCAATTATGGTTGTGTTTGATGACTCTTCTTGGTTAATGCTGGAAAAAAAACACTGGAAATAGCCAAGCCTTTTCCACTGGCAGGTGGAAAAGACTGAACTCTTTGTGGTGTTCTCTTCTCTCTCCCCCATCCCTGAGCATATTCATGGGTCAATGACACGTTGCCTGTGAGGTCTTTTTTTCCTGGAGTCAATTTTCTAATTGCTGAGAGTTTTAGGCATTCCCCCCCACCCCAATATAATACAGACAGGGCAGACAACTCCAAGGACATCAGGAGTGCTGAGGGCTTCTGGTTCAAAGGCAAGAGCTGTGAGGGCTTCTCTGAACCATTCTTCTTATATTGTCTCTGCTTCATAGTCTCTCCCCTCAACCCATACTAGATTTTATTCTTAAAAGGTTTGAGAAAAGCAATGAACTGACAAAATGTGATGATACTATCAAGATATTTATGTTAGTAAAGGAAGAGTCCTGTGCTATGTCCCTTGTGTACCTCTCACAGAACTCAGTGACTGGCAGGTGAAGCTCGGTGGAGATAAATATGAAGGGGCACATGAGATAAAAATCAATGCCACTTGCCTGTAGAACATGACAGATTCTGAACTGACCATTACCATTCATGTGTGAGAACTTGGGGTTGTGACAGTGCAGTGAAAACATCGGCTTGGTGCACTTCAGCTGTCAGGAGAGCAAGTGAAATGTGAGCAATTATTAGGAAGGGGCTGGAGAAGGAAGGGAAGAGCACTGCTGTACTACTGGGTGAATCCATATCTCACCCACATTTCACATGATTTGTACAGGTCTGATATTCCTGTCCTGCATGATTTATGTGAGGCTTGAAAAATTCAGAGAAGCATCTCGGGTACAATCAATGTGAGAAACTGATTCTATTACCAGGAGAGACCAAGCTGGAAGCCTTCAGTCCAGACAAGAGACAACATAGGGAAAAGAGGGAGAAACGCAGCTGAAGCCTGTAAAAGCTGGTTTGGGCATGGAAAGGTTTGTTGGGATAGACAGTTTACAACCCCTTCAGTAAAAGAACTAAAAGAACTATGAACATCTAATTACACAGAGGGGAAGGAGACTAAGAAACAAAAAAGTATTTTTTCCTCATATTGCATGTGGTTAATCTGTGGACCTCCTTCTGCAGGATGTAACAGGTGACAAGGTTTCCAAAGATGGGAGGAAACACTAGGCAGGTTTATGAAGGAAAAAGCTGTTGAGCGTTCATAAATTGTTATAAATTATATTGAGAAAGAAAAGATAAAATTAATTTAAAAGGGAAAAAATAAACAAAACAAAAAAAAACCCACAGAAAATTACCAAAAAATCTAAAAAATTTTTTTAAAAAAATCACAGTTTTTAAATTATTATTTCTCTGTTTTTTCTGACTGCTCTTATCATTACGCCTTAGAATAGCAAGATAACCTTTATAATGAGTTCCTTGCCAGGTAAAGAATACCTGTACCTTTAGCCAACAGCTGCTAGCCATCTTTGCTGATACAAAGTCTCCTGTATTCTTCTATTGCAAAGCTTCTGCAAGGCTGGTGGTGTTGAGAGCCTATCTCCTTAGAAGACTGAACCACAGGGTTGCAGTCCTGTAACTGCACAAACAAAACAAACATTCATAAAGGTGCACAAATGAGAAGTAACAGAAATTGAAGAGAAAGTAGCTAGGGAAGGTGAGGGTGATAACAAGAGAAAACAACTTTTTTTTTCATTATTTGCCATGGATGTTGAAAATCTTTGCCCTTGGAAGTGACCTGTAGCATAGCCAGGTCACTTTAGCCAAGACCAAGTGCAGAATAATGATGTGACTTTGTGGATTTCGAAAGGCAGTTGTTCCCATGACTCTGCTGCCTCTGCAATGATTTGAGATTGCAAACAGATGGGAAGGTAGTCAGCATAACAACAGGGGAGGCATCCATGAAAAAAACACATTTCTTAATACGTGACTGTGGCTGAAAGAAAAAACAAAAAACTGTAAAAGTTGATGGGTTGCAGCTATCCAGTTTCTGCCAGAACAATATAAACAGAAAGAAAAAAAGAAATCACTCTGGCAAGAAAAACTAAGGTAAAAATATTAACAGATTCTTCAGTCTCCTGTAGCCTGGCTCATCCTGCCTGTGTGACAGGATCAGATTCTCTTCAAGCTCTGAAAGTCCACAAGACTCTCTGGCTGGAGGCCCTGGATGCAAATTCCGTTTCAGGATGTCCCTTATACAAATGCCTTGGATGACATCAGATATTTGGCAAGTCATCTGAAAAATATCTGAAGGACTGCAGTGAGCTTAGCTCTCCAGGTAAAAACCCTGTTAACACTGGGGCCAGCAGCTAATATTGCTGCAGAACTGATGTGAATTATATTAAACTGAGCTTAAACTAGACAATTTTTCGTTCTCTAGGCTTTTCTGCTAAATGTATATGTAGAACAACAGAAGATCCCAGCATGTCACCTGGCCCAGAACAGCAGCTCCTAGACACCACAGCTTGTGGTGTCCTGTGTGCCAGCTAAAGGGCTTGAGGGAAGCATGTTGTACCTCCACAGTGTCAAGGCTGCTGGACACTTGTTCTGAGCCCCAGAGCCCTCCAACCTCCGCTCTGAGTTTGGCAGTGACACACCACCCCACACACCTCCATCTGCACAGCTGTGACTCCAGCCTTGTGCTTCACATGACGTTTTCATAAAGGCAAGTCAACTCACCAGGTGCTGAATGGGTTGGGGTCAGAATGAGTTCACTCTCTTCTCGTCATATTTCTCATCCACCTTTCACAAGGTGAAGGATTTTTTTTTTCTACCAATGCATATGGAGAAATACAGCAGGCAATGGTTCATGTGGTTCAGTCTGTGTCCCAGGGAGGGGCCACACTCCTGGCAAGGATAAGACAGCAATCCAAATGTGGGGTTTCTTTGAGAAACCTTGAAGTACTTGAAGTACCCTCTGGGGCTTGCAGACCTTCAGCCAGGAGCTGTCTCTGTGGCTCTGGGAGGTTCAGTCTCGGAGCAGCCACCCCATGCACTTGGCAGCAACACCTCCCAAACCTCACCATGATTTCCACTTGGGCCACACAGACCCCACAGTCACCAGATGAACATCTTGGCATCTGCACTTGTCTGCTGAAGCATGATCCATGTGTAACAAGAGCATATTAATAGTGAGACTTTGAACTCAAATCCGTAAAGAGGATGTTGCAATGATTTCAGGGTTAGGCACTCACTGTATATTTTCCTTGATAAAATATTCTGAGGTCAAACAGTAAAAAATAAAGGCTAAAAATTGCCATAGGAAGGATGAAAGAGGTGATTGTTTCTCATCTGAAGAGCATTGACTACAGTATACCATTATAAGGTTACGTTTATTTTGCAGGTTAAAAAAAAAAAAAAAAAAGACATGAATAACCTTAAAGATTTCTGGGCAGAATAACTCATTATGACTTTGTACTGTGCAAAACAGCTCTTCCCAGTGGGCACTCAAAACCTGGGAGTGGAACATTTCAGGGTGTGGTGCTCTGCCAGATGAGTGTTGTACAAGCAGGATGGAGAGGGAACAAAGCTTTCAGAACCAACCCTGTGGTTTGGGAGCCCCAGTCCCACTTTCAGAAGGAGCAAGCACTTGGAAGACAGGTGTACAGGAAACCGCTCTGAAAATGAAGCTTTGGTTTCCACATCACTTAAGACGTCAAAATATTGACAAATATTGCCTGGACTTGAAGCAGATCAGATTCCATCATGTGGTGGGAAAGAATGAACTTTGTCCCCTTTTTTTATGGGATAGAGAAAAGACAAATTTGCCCATGATACTTTGAATACAGAGCATTCTGCTTTGGTCCAGTTCTTGATCACACAAGTGAGGTGTTGATTTTCACCTGCACACACCCCAGTGGTATCCTTTAACCTTAATAAAGCTACATTTTTACACAGGAGCAAGGAAGAAAAATAGACTATTCCTTTCCGGAATTACTGATTTTTTCAGCATCAGTATCCTGGCAAACAAATTGTAGGCATTTCTGTTATATCAAAGGCAGCAACTAACAAATGTTCTTATTCAATCCATGAGCCTGGAAATTCATTGGGTACAGGGTGAAGTGTGGTCACTGCTATCAAAGTGTATTGTCTACTCTGTGAACAGAATTTTGAACGTGAACCAAAGCTTTCTTGAGGGAGATAAGCTTGTTATTCAGACAGTAAAACGTTATGATTAACACCTGATGAAGCATTAAAGAACCATAAAAATTCTGCTACCTGGGAATGATTACTTAGCAAGAGGCTGCCTGTGCTTTGGCAAGCAAGTGTGTAGCAGCTGAGCTTGGTGTCTCAGCTTTCCACGAAAAAGTGGATTTATGCAGTCATTTTGTGGTGCAAGGAAAGCAGAACCATCCAGTCAGCTGCAGACATGAACAAGCAGATTCTGCTCCTGTTTGCACTGGAATGCCCCAGGTTCCAGGAATTCTTGCCCCACCTATGAATTGCAAGAACAAAAGAAATTAAGTGCAAGTTAAGTGCTATTTTTTTGTTGTTTTCTCAACTTGTCAGGCACAGCTCTTTGTAAATCTGGATACTTCTTTCATCGTGTTGAGGAGCAAGGTTGTCCCCCTGTTTGCTAAGGCATTGTTCATCGTGGAGGAGGCAGTGCATGCCCAGGTCTCATCCCAAATTGTATAGGGAACTTGGCAGATCTGGCAAAGTGCTAAAGTGGGTTTTTTGATGGAAATCCAGACCTATGTACACCCTGAAGGCTGCAAATGGGACCAATCTCTAGCACTGACCCCTGTGGATGCTGCTGAACTGGAGCCTGGTGGGACATCCTGTATACCTGTACAGTTCTGCTCTATGAAGTTCCCAATTTAGTCTGAAATGACAGAGGATCCATTAGGGACAGGTTATGCAAAATTAAAAGTAGTCTTGAGGGATGCTGACCAGCCTCATTAACAGCTCTACTGAGCATCAGCTGCTGAGCTACAGGCTTGCATTTTTTCAAAGTGAATAGCAATGCTCAGTTGTGCTGAGTTACTATTTTTTCACATTCAGTTTAAAAAATCTTAAGACATTTTAGGGTGCCTAAATATTCTTTTTCCTTTTTTTTTTTTTTTTTTTTTTTTTTTTTTTTTTTTTTTTTTGTTTGAAATGAGGCTTCAGATCAGAATGAAAACTAACAGCCAACTCTAGAAAACTAGGTCATTGGTCCTGAAGCGAGACTAAAATAGAGTAATGGCTTTGTTCAAACTGAACACAAACACAGTTAGCACATGGGCAGGTTTACACCTGTACAAAGTGAGACTGAGTGTCCCCAGCCCTGCTCTGAGCAGATGGTGATTAAGGCAGTGGATTAAGATGGATGATTGAGTTTCAGGGCTCTGCAATGTGGGGTAACGGGCAGGAACAGCACCCATCTGTCAGTAAATCAAAACTCTGTGCCTGTTATCCCTGTCTATCAATAAAAGTGATAATTCTGTATTTCACATACCCTGTGTACACAGTAAACTGTTCACTGCTGTGCCAGATCAAGTCTTAATCTGCATAACTAATATAATGGTTTCCAGCCTCATTTGGGACCTCCAGCAAAGCCTGTAACCCAAATAAAGCCAAACTGTGCTGCGTGGGGGTGAATGATTCAACATGGGAGGCAGAGAGGAATCACCTTCCATGTAAGAGCTTCAGGGCAAGCTCCTGGCAGCTCCACGTGTTCTTTACCTGTCCCATGCTGATTTGATCAAATGGGCAAGTTTGCCCATGCACTTGACTAATATATTCCTTAGTTCTCATGTTTCCTGGTTGCCAATTTGGCTGATTTCATACTTCTGAAATCTCATTTGACTAACTATATGTGGCATGAGTATTTGCACATATAAAAAGAAATATGTTTGTTGAATACCAGTTGGAGGCTAATCTTCATGGGTTGCGGAGAAGATAAAAGGGATCAGAAATAAAATATTATACCCAAAGCCCTGATGTCTTCTTTACCTTTGAAGATAACAGGGAGAGAAGGAGCTGAGAAAGCTCATCTGCCACTAAATAGAGACTGAATTTAGTTTATAATAGCCAAGTCCTGGAGATTCCTTGTTTCACCAATGGGTCAGCAGTCTCATGGATGAGCTTCACTGGAGATTTTCATCTGATTGAAGTTTATCCCTTTTTTTACAGTGTCTGAAAGGGCTTCCTTGGTCATAGGTAGTGAGCATGACAGTACAGAAACACTTTGTTATCTTACAGAAAATGTTTTTCCCTATTCTATAGTAGAAGTGGCCATCCACCAAATGCAGGACAGATAGCAGCACAGGATGATGGCAAGGGAATAAGCTTGGGGCAGGAATAACAAATACCTTGGAAAAGAAAATGTTGAGTGCAATAACCTACATTTGATGGGCTGGAGTTTGGGTGCTCTTGAATGTGTTTTGAGGAGTCTTGGAGCAGGGGGAGGAGTTGTTCCAATTCATGATGTAACATGTGGAGAAGAGACTCACAAGGCAGGAAAGAATAAGGAATGTGCGTTCTGCTCATCTCCAGTTCTCCTGTGAGCTTCATGGGTCCACTTCCAGGGACATGTGTATGTTTTTAAACCTAAGACAGCACTTCAGCTGCTGACAGATCAGAAACCTACTGGCTGCCTTATAAATCAGGCAAAGAAATCATTAGAGATAGGAGTGTATCAGCCAGCACGGGGATATGGCTATGGACGCAGTCAGAGTCCTTTCCCACTTCATATAAATCAGTTCCATTCCAGTTTGCATATGTGTCCTCTTCTGTGCTTCTTTGTCACCGAGGCAGTGAAGGGACTGATGGTTGTCAGTGAGATAAATCAAAAGCTACTCTGTAACTGTTGTGGTGCCGTGTATTCCACCACAGCCTCTAAAGCAAGATATGATCAGCACTAAATTTCCAGGGCTACCTACAGCATCAGAGGTTAAGAGAATGATGGTGGATTTTATGTTGTCTGATATTTTCCAGCTGTTTTTAATATGTGCATGTCTTGAAGAACTCTGCATGAGTCATCAGCTCAGCACACAATGCTTACTTTCCATTGTTAACCTCTCATAATTCACCTTAGCAGTTCCTGTTGCACTTCTCAAACCGAGGCAATGCTAACAAATCCATTATGTTAAGCAACAATGTAGTGCTGCTGCTGGGAGATACGGGTTTGAAATTATGTTTATTTTACATGGTTCAACACATTCTTCTATTTGGAGAGAGGGTTATGCTTATCATTTGACAGCCACTGCCACAGTGAAGGTCACAGCAGGGGACAAGGAATAGTTTTCAGAACATTTAGGCAGCAGAGACAGGACAAATCCCTCAGGACAGGCTTGTCTTTTGTATCAGGTGGGAGTATGGAGGCTGTAAATGACACTTTCCTCTTGTTTCATTTCTCCCTAGCTCTTTCCAAAAGCATTCTCAGCCAGTATGGTTCTTCTCTCATGGGTAAAGCACAGGAGAAGGTGAGCATGAAGCTGCTCTCTCCTAAGACAGGACGGTGACAGAAGTGAATAACAGAAAACTCTCCTTTAAAAGGGGAGATTATATGGATGAACCTTCCAAGCAGTGCTTTAGCTTACATTATCCAGAGCCTTCTTATTCCAAGTCTTGGATATTTCCCCCACTTTTCTGGAAAATGTATTCCAATGTTTAACTGTTCTTGCAGTGGAGCATTTTTTTCTCATATCCAGACAAAATTTCCCTGAAGCAACTTCTACCACTGCCTCTCATCCTGCCACCATGCATTTCTGTGTGGGGAGCACCTCCACTTCTTTACAGCTGCATCCTTGGGAGCTGAAGATGGTGATTAGATCTCCCTGAGCCTTTTCTTCTCTAAGTGCAGCAAACTAATTTTTTTTTTTCTTTTTGAAAAGCTAATTTTCAGCCTTTGTCCATGTGTCAAGTTCTCCTACCATCTAATCATCTCAGTGGCCTTCCACTGGACCGCCTCCAGTACTTCAAGGTTTCTCTTGAACTGAGAAGACCAAATCTGGCTAACACAGTCCAGCTGGAGTGGAGCAATCTCTTCCCTTGTTCTGCTGGCTACAGGATTTAAAATGTGGCCCAGGATCTCTTGCTTTTGTTGCTGCTACAAGGACACATCTCTCCTTTATGTTCAGCTTACTGCCTGCCAGACCCCTTGTCCTTTCCTGCAGAAATTGGAAGGGTCTTGATGGGAGAAACCCATCTGATTGACATTATGGTCACAGTGTTGCTGTGAATGCTCCAGTGCTCCCTCAGAGTCTAACACTGAGGGCTTTGAGCATAAAATGCTTCATGCAAGTGTTTCTGCACTACCTCAGTTATAAACTAAAGCAGTTCCTTGTGGTTACAAAGCCAAACTCCCAAACACTGACCTTTTTACAATTAATTTTTTAATAAAAGTCTCCCACTGTCTGCTGCCCATCTACACTAAGTGGGCAAGCCTGTCAGACCTCTATCCAGAATTTTTATTTTGAGATTTTCCACTGTGGCAGATGTCTGAAGATATGCCTGGATCACTCTCCTTTGTTGGCTCTTCTGTGTTACTTCCTACCCTGTTACCCATACAGTTAAATACCATCTTAGCTTTCCTCTCTGAAGTCAAACTTTCTGCAATTATCAGCTGTACACATTGACATTTCTCTCTTTCTCTTAAGTACTTAAAATGAATCTAAATGTTATAATTAAGAATAGCACTTCAGAGCCATTAACATGGATGGGTATTTCAATACAGAGCAACCCTCACTGTTTGTATTTCTCTAAAACTCCTTTGATTTTCACTGCCCAAACTGGTTTTGAGTGTTTGAGTAAGCTGTGCTTCCCTGTTGCATTGGAAGGACATTTTGATGGCTATCAAGTAGTGCAGGAAAAAAGTGAAAACTACACCACGTTGAAAATAAAACTGGCATTTGCTATTTCTCCTTGTCAGAGATGCCAGTTTACAATTCAGAGTGGAGGTAGAACTAGGAAACAGATTTAGTTTTAGGAGCAACACTATTGTTTTTCACCAGATTTTCTCGATATTCTTGCCAACAGTAGAGACACCCACAATTTTATGTATCTCCCAAGCTGTGTTGCTAAGGGATAGACTGCAGACACATGCTGTGATCTGTCACAAATAAAGCTTAAAATGCTAATTTGGTCTAGTTATTAGCACATTGCTGATACAAAATTGCAATACAATTTGGCAATGAAAAAATACAATCTGTATTCTAATCTCAAATAAAAGTTTTAGGATTACTGATTTTAGAGTACCATGAAATCGTAATAATGAAATACCAGTCTGTGCTACAAGATGCTGTTGAGAATTCAAGTGCAGTGCTTGTAATTTCAGGAGATAATTATTTCTCTGATGAGATCTTCCATGTAGGAGACTTTGTATGGCCTTTTTATATTGGTTTCCTGTACAGACAAATAGTTTTCATTTTATTTTAATTTTTATTTTCTATTCATTTCTTTTTATAGAGTAGTGTAACTTGCAATAGAGTTGTTGCTTGGTTCATGCGCATCATTCTCCTATATGCCTCATAGCTGAATAACTCAGGTGCAGAGTAAATATTTACAAAGACAAATTGGTGGGAAGAAGAGGAAAACCTAGACAGTTGAAAACAGGTGAACTCCCTGGATTCAGTCATAGAAATAAGGTCTGGAGGCCTTCAGAAGATAAAGGCTACCTGGAAGAAGGGAATGATGCCAGTAAATGATTCTGTGATCTCACAAAACTTTGCACATGAGAGGACAAATAAAAGTTCCAACATGTTCATCCAAATGTGAATAGAGAATTTGAAGATATAAAGTGCAGCAGAGGACAAAATATTATCCATCAATTGTGGTCATTGTCGTGTTTGTGCAGCCCTTGGGGTCTGAAACTCAGATGAGCAAGAACCCTTTGCCACCATCTACTGATGAACTGGGGGAAGAGACATAGCCAAGTTTCTCTGATAATGTCCATGATGGGATGGACGTTTCTGAAGTGTTCACAACTCACTCAAGGATAGGAATAAAAGGAAATAAGTCTTTTAGTATGTTCACAACACTTCTAAGAATTAAAGGATTAGCTCTTGTGTCCCTGGATTACATAGGACAGATATCCTGCCATAGGGACAAAATGAGTGAGAGGTCTTGATTTTCAGCTTATACCTTCTATTTTGTTATGAATTGAGCTCCTCAAAGTGAGACTGGACAATGAAGTCAACCTGGATGTGGAGAGATGATAAAGAGGTGACAAGACATCTTTATTCACTCACAAAGGAGCTTTAATTACTTCAGGAGAGGGAAAAGCCTGGAGATCCTGATCTTCTGGTACACCTAAAAGTCACTGTGTGCTGGACAACAGCCAGAACCAGCAGGGTGCTGTGAGATGAGAAAGAAGGCAGCAGTGGTGAAAGGAAAGCACTATCTCAAAAAAATGCAACAGCATAGGGGCTGGGAAGGGACAGCAAGGTGTCTCCTCAGAGTGAACCTTTCCCCTCCTTCCAGAGTCAATCCCACCTCTGTGCTCTCCTACTCTGAGACATCACCTGGGGAAATTGCTTTGGGTTTGTGGAAGCATCTGAAGTATGTTTCCTTAGTGGAATCTTTCTATTCCACTTGGTACCTGGATTTCTTGGTGCCAGTAATTTCTCACAGGAAAGAAAGAAGTCTCTTTATAAATTTGTCAGCATCCCACCTTATTGAAGTGTCCCATACATGAAAGCATTTCTAGGAAATATGCCTTTTTTTGTTTGAAGGCACAATGTGCCACTTTACAGCAACTTTTCAGGAAGAAGGAGACAGATGTTAGAAGCAAGGATAAGGTCTCTAAATAGTCACTTGTAAATAGATATGAATGCGCCATTTATGTGATTCCAGCCATCCAGAAGTTTCCAAATATGAGTAACCCACAACTGGGTCTGAATAAATATAATTCACCTCTCCCTCTAGCCTCCTAAGAGCTTGAAATTAAAGCCCTTTTTTGCCTGCCAAAGGCACAGAAGAGAGGCAACTTCATTACAAATAACATATTATGTGGGTTAGGGCAAAATGGAACTCTTTTGCTTACTTCTGTATTTTCCTTCCACTCTTTCACGCAGTCTTCTCAAGGAAACTCACCAAATCAGGGAATATACCTTTTTGTATGTTTGGTTGGGTTTTAATACTTATTTAGGGATTGCACTTGCATTAGTTACAGAGACCTTGATGTACCTGTTTCTGTCTTCCCCTTTCTTTGTCCCTTTGACAAAGAACCAGGAATCAGGAGAGCAGTGCTAGAGCCTATGATGCTGCAGATTCTGCAGAAAATGGATTTGCTTGGATTATCATAGAATGACTTGGGTTGAAAGGGATGCTAAACATCATCTGCTTCTCACCTACCTGCCATGGGCAAGGACACCTCTCACTGGATCAGATTGCTGAAAACCCCATTCAAGCCAGTCCTGAACACTTCCAGGTGTTGATGGGGCATCCACAGCTTCCCTGGGCAATCTGTGCCTCATCACCCTCAGAGGAAAGAATTTCTTCCAAATATCTAACTCAGACCTCCCATCTTTCAGTTAAAGCCATTCCCTCTTGTCCTATCACTACATATCCTCATAAAAAGAGCATTATAAATGCAAAGAAAATTTGTCCTGTGCAAGAGGAATGTCAGCTCCACCTAACATGTTCTGCTGAAATCCAGGAGATTCTCTGCACATCATGTTTTCATCTCACTCACAACACTCCACCTTCTCACTTTTGAATTGAATTGATGCAGAAATAAAATGAGCCCTGTTCCTTTGTGGCTTTCCTGAGGTGAAATTCTTTTTCTTCTGGGTGTTTTACAACAGAGGTGTGTGTAAACATATCTCACTCTCATTCCTATTTTATAAAAACATGCTGCTTACAGTTCTGCACCCTGCATCCTCATTTTCTAGACAGAAGTTCAGGATGAACATGGACAGCCTTTGCTATCTGACTTTCTTTTAACAATTCAGCACTTTGTATTTTTCCAAATAGTGGGAAATCCCTAGGAGCAGTGAAAGAATATTGAAGTTTTAAAGAGGTCCAAAAGGGAGAATAGTAAAAGAAAAGTAATTAACAGAAAATTTCCAACCTCAGCACTTTAGATGAGATGGTGTTAAGTTGTGGAAGAAAACTGAGACAGGCTTGTGGTTCTATTCTTGTTCTGTTCCTCATCAATTGAAATTTGATGGCCCTTGAAATCATTCTGTCCCTGCAAACACCAAGCTTTTATGGAAAATGCAAGAATGCACTTCAAACCCTGTGAACCAATACTCAACAACTGAAAGATATTTTCACCTACCTTCTCTGCACCTGCTCAAGCCCACAGTTTTGGTCTGTCTCAGTA
This sequence comes from Brachypodius melanocephalos, assembly GCA_013398615.1. Classification (NCBI taxonomy): domain Eukaryota; kingdom Metazoa; phylum Chordata; class Aves; order Passeriformes; family Pycnonotidae; genus Brachypodius; species Brachypodius melanocephalos. Next base: position 49,642,267 of record VZSR01001685.1, read on the forward strand.
CTTAATTTCACTTTTCTTCTTGCCAAAAGTTGACCTGATATCTTTTGGTGTTCCAGGGTAGAAAGAGAAAAGTGAGTCAACTCTGCAGGTCCACAGTATTCAATGACCACGTTTCTTTTCTTGCTGCTCTCATCTACATTTCCTGCCTAAGAAAATGTAGGATGGCAGAAATGCTATTCATGCCCAGCCAAGGGCCACTGAACCAAAGTCCTGAAGAGAACGGACAAATGCACTGGAATAAAAATGAATTCCCATGTCTAAACTTTCCTGCCTGAACCTTCCAACAGGGAGATTCATAGGCTGGATCAGGTTTGGTTTGGCCCCTTGCTACAGCGAGAAGTGTATTGAACAAAACCTTCAATCCCTTCACATGGGAACCAGTGTATCACGTTTCTTTCACTCAGAGATAAGCTTTGTATCATAACTTTCCCAATGATTCAGACCTCTTGGATGTTTGGATTTTCTTTGCTGATTAGCTGTGCATTAGGACTTGCCTGAAGCAGCTGAAAATATTCAGGTGATGTATTAATCAATTTAATTTAGCATGGTCTATTTGTATGTCATTATGACTTCCTAAAATCTTTACCTGCTGGCAGAGAAATTTCAGAGGGAATACTACTGTACAGAGGCAAGGAGGGCATGTCTAATTATGAGAACAACTTTATAAATGTCTTAACTCAGCACTCTTATGATTGGTACAGAGAGAAAGGATTTGTAATTCCCAGTAACCTTATTATCGCTTTCTTTCCTCATGACTTTCTACCTCAGCTATTTGGATTTTTTTTCCCTAAAATGATAGACACTATGACTCCACCTTTCCTTGGCATATGAAATGTACCAAATTAAAAAAAAAATGGTAAGGATATTTTGTATCTGCCCAATTTTATTACCACTAAATGCATCATTAAGTGTAAATTGATTATAGCAGAGAGCACATTAATTGAGATCACAGTAGAGAGTCCTGATTTTCTGCTGATGCCACACTCTTTTCAGGATGAATGCAGCATTACTTCCCAAAAGAACCTGGCTAACAATTGTGTGATGATCATCTATTTTGAGCAGCAAAAATGCCTTTCTTTAGAGAAGGTTGTGAAGTTACATCTACAGTCAGAGGATGCCCTGATATCTTTTCTCAACCTGACCACTGCCAGTGATATCCCAATCTAATGTGCTGCTTTCTTTGCACATCACACCAAGCAGGTTAAAAGGGATCACTTCCCTCCTCAGGAAAAGTCAGCTCTCAGGGCTGAGCAGCTCGTTGCTGTCATGCACATGGGAGGGGCAGACAAGATGAAAGCAAGCTTTTTTTTAAGAAAGCTCATTGTCAGGAATCTGTAATGTTGACAACAGCATAAAAGGGAGGACACAGGCTGCAGGAGCAGATATATTTATTGTATTTACTAAAGTAAATAAGTGCAGTTTGAACTCAGTCCATTTTCTGGCTTTAGCTTAGAGCTCACACTCAGGCTAAGGCCTTGTCCAATACTGTAGTTGGCAAGAAATAATAGAAAGAGCTGGCAAACCCTCCCCAAAGTCAACTCTAACATTTTCTGTGATCATGAACTGAACCCTGCACTTATATTTTCTTTTTCACTGTGGACTCCCATTGCTCAGAGTGACATTTGGAATCATGCAGTCCATCAGGTCTGGACTGGTAATAATGAAGAAACCCAGCAATTCCACTGTTCTCCAGGCAGAAAACCCCACCACATCCATGAGTAACACTTCACCTCCCCAGGAATAAACACACAGCTTCAGACCTCTAGTTTTGTCTTCTGAGAGCTGACTTCTCTGAGCTGGTGGCTTTTAAACTGGAATATCAACATGTTGGTTTGTACTGTGCTTGTGCTCATGTATCCTTTCACAATTTCCTAAAACAGAATCTAAAACAGATCTTTAAGAAGTTAACAAAACCTCTCCTTAAACAGTAAACATATCTGTGTTTTCTTTCAGGGTAGGTTTCTATAAAACCATGTCATAATGGTGTCTTAAAAACATTTTAGATTGATATGATGTATGTTGATTTTAAACATGAAAAAATTCGATTGCCTCAGAAGAGATTTTTGCAGAAATAAACTAAGCTAGCAACAGAAACTTGGAATATTTTGTCTTATATTTATATATATATATATAAATAAAACAAATCTGGAGTAGAAATAAAGTTTACTGTGTAGATCCAAGACCTCTCTGAGATCACTTTTGCCTAAACATTTGGGCAGAGATCTGGACATTGCTGTTACCTTCCAGTTAACTGCTTGAAAGGCTCTCCCTTTCCCTCATAATTCCATGTTCTATGTGAATACTGAAATTACAGATGCTTTTTCAGTGTGTTGGGGTGTATCACTTTTGTTTTCCTCACAGAGTATAGAAAAAACTCTGATTTCAGAAAAGACCTTTTCCCATTGAAATATATTTCCTAAGTGTAATTGCTGACCATCTCTAAAATTGAAAACACCTTTGCAATGTTCTTTGAAATAGACTGAGGAAAAAGTAGCAGTAATGGGTCATCTCTTCACCTTTATTGCTTCTCTCTTAAAGTTAAGAAGCACTTTGAATTTAAGAATTATAGTGAACCACAAAAAGTTTTTACACCAAATTGTAAATCCTTCTGCTTTATTACAATAAACAGAAGGATCTGACTTTCTTGGCACAGGTAGTTTTATTGTATCTATTACTAACAACAGATGTCACCTCATGAAATCCAGATTATTCAGAGGGAAAGGTTATTTAATTTTCAGTGAGTTTTGCTAAAAAATGAGTGTTTGTAAAGCTCAGAGACTATGGTAAATGATGCTTTTATATAGTGAGAGGGAGGAAAAACGTATCATCTCTCTTTAACTCACCTAAGAAATCTTTCTTGAAGAAAACTTTAATATTTTAAGCACTTAAGTCCATCCATCAAACACACTCAAAGTTTTCACAGTTCTACCTACACTTTTTTTTTTTCCCTTTCTATTAAAGAAAGAAAAGAAAGTAAAGAATCCCAGTGTGTAAGTACTTGGCAATCAGCAATACTTGTTTGTTGAGAAAGTGGTTTAAAACAGATTGAACATAAACCAAAATGGATTTTTGACACTGCAGAGTTTGTCTCCTTCTTTTTAGGCTGGGGTATATTTCTAGCCTGTGTGGAGAATGAACTCTTTCAATTTGAAAATCCTTCAAGCCAGGACACACCACGGATGAGCATATCCCATGCCTGCCATCTCAGACACCACCAGTGCTGCACATCAGGACCTCCCTCCTTCAGCCTTCAAAAGGAAATGGGTTTGCTTCTACAGCCAGCTTTGCACACAGCTGGGAATAACCTTAAACCCAGACTTTTCTCACAGAGGGTGTGAATACTCAAGCCTTGGCAACAATGTTATTTGAAGTTTCTTTGTTGTTTTATTTGGATTTGAGGTGTGGTGCAGTTGACACGGTGGAGGGAAGGGATGGCATCCAGAGGGATTTGGACAGACTTGGGAGGTGGAGCTGTGTAAACCTGATCAAGTTCGTGCACCTGGGCCAGGGAAATCCCAAAGACAAACACAGGCTGGGAGTAGAAAGAAGGATTGAGGAGAAAGACTTGGGATGAGAAGCTGGACGTGACCCAGCAGTTTGCTCTTGAGCCCAGGAGCCAAAGATGTCCTGGGCTGCATCCAGAGCCCTGTGGGCAGCAGGGGAGGGAGGGGATTCTGCCCCCCTGCTCTGCTCTGGAGACCCCACCTGCAGGGCTGCATCCAGCTCTGGGGTTCCCTACAACAAAGGAGATGGATCTGTTGGAATGAGTCCATACAAGGCCTCAAAGAGGATCAGAGGGCTGGAGCATCTCTGCTGTGGAGGCACACTGGGAGTGTTGGGATTGTGCCTGGAGAAGAGAAGGCTCCGGAGAAACCTTTTAGCACCCTGAAGTACCTAAAGGAGGCATGCAAGAGAGCTGGAGAGGGACTTTCCACAAGGGCATGGAGTGATTGGACAAGGAGTAATGGCTTTAAACTACAGATTAGATACTGGGAAAAAAAATTTACTGGGAGAGTGGTGAGGCACTGGAGCACATTGCTGAGAATCTCTGGGTGCCTCATCCCTGGAAGTGTTCAAGGTCAGGTTGGACAAGCCAGGTCTAGTGGAAGGTGTCCCTGCCCATGGGAGGAGAGTTGGAACTAAATGACATTTAAGGTCCCCTCCAACAAACCATTCTGTGATTCTGTGGCTCTGTGATGTGCTCAGTACACTCAGAGGAGAATCATGAGCAGTGCAGTTGTAGGGGCCTACTTCCTTGTGAGATAAAATCACCCAGTTACATAAAATATATTTTATTCAAAACTGCAGTTCCAAGTGTCTAGAAGGGAGATGAAGGAGTTCATTCCATGGGTCCCTGTATCTGGATGGTCATTTCAAATCCAGTCAATTCCAGACCCTGAAAAGCTGTCTCTGCTAATAGGCTTTCAAGTATATCTGTGGCCTTCTATCTTTTTTTTTTTCAGTTTGGGCGCTTTTTCCCCATAGTAGTACACATTTTTAAGATGTTCAATGCAGAACTTTCATCCATTTGCAATCTGCCTGTTACAGGAGATATGGAGGGCAGAATTGTTCCTAACCTGTTGTTCAGAGATCTCTGCCTTTTCAAAGACCAAGAAAGAAATAGGCTGTAAATTACACACTGCATACTGGCCAGAAAGAGCATGCAGTTGTATAATCAGCCACAATAGGACTGTAAGAAGTTATCAGACTGCATCTAACTTTTATTGAAACACCAAAATAATCTAAAGCCTCATATTGTCAGGGGAATCTTTCAGACCAAATACATGTTACACCCTGTAAAAATTAAGCTAGTCATTATAAACTTAATCTGCTGTCTGAATGGGAAAATTGAAAAGCACTCAAGCGTTAAACTGCTCTTCTTAAAGGAAAAATAATAAAGCAATATGGATAATATATAAATAGCTTTAAAGATTGCTACGAGCAGGATAGCTGGGCTGAGCATTTCAGTGAAAATTGTAACGTATTATGGCTCTCAATAAAGTTACATGTGTTCAATATGCTGCTTTTGTCACTGACTGGTTTGCAACCATTATTGACTGTGAAGAATCCAATGTACTCTGTTTTTGTTGTTGTTTTTTGGGGTTTTTTAATAATTTAAGAAAGTTAAGTTTGTCAATGTGAAGTGCTGCTTGGAAACCTATTACATCCTCCTTAAAATACATATGCTGCTTGAATGCAAAGTTAGTTAATGGCAAGTAATAAACATTTTTTGTTGCTTATTACCAAAAATCCCAACAACTTTATTAGGTTACCTCTGTTCTAATTGGTTCTATTAATGAAGCAACCTTGGCTTCAGGGTTCATAGTCAGTGTATGTATTGAGAAATGAAATAAGCATAAATTTGTTTGTCAGTGCACCAGCCTATGAAATTTGACACAGTACAATATCTGAGAAATAGTAAATTCTGTATTGGACCACTAAATCTAAAAACCTAAATCTCCAACTATTTTCATTGTGGTTGACAGGATATACAACACTGGTGTGGCACTTTTAGTTTCCATATGCAAGGCTTCATCACACAATCAGTTATTAATTTTAGTGAAACTTTATTATGTCAAATGATGCTCAAATTCTTAAAATGGGGCAGTCTGAATGTAGTTGTGGACCTGGCCATAGGCTTGACTGTGGACCATTTACTCAGCTGAAGTCCACTTTAGCCCGATGGGGCTTCATGGACTTCAGGCAGTTGGATCAGTTTTTTACCAAAGGTACTTTGCAGAATGAATTAGCTGTGCATATCAATTTTTGAGATGACTGCTTGGAGTCTTAATCACCATGTGATTAAGATATCATTATTCTGCAAACAATTCTTCAGCATACATGTGATCAACATTGAATTACTTTGCTGAATAGTGAGGAAATAGAAAAAAAAGGGATGGAAATCTGGCTGTTATCATTTTTCTCAATAATAAAGATTGGTAACCATTTGCATTTAAAAACTATGGCTATGCTTCACGCCCCAAACTTTGCAGTAGAGAAAATGTTGCAGATGAGGAAAATGGATTGTCATAAACAGACTTAGGCCACAAAGAGATTACAATACACATAAGATTCTAATTTATGTCTTCTCGTATTTAATGGTTGCATAAGATTCTTGAGCTCAGAGACAAAAAGCAAAAGAAACAAAAAGACAGTTGCTTGCCATTATTGAGACAGTTTTCCACAACTTTTTGGCTCTGTAAATAGCATGGTTCACTCTTGCATTCTGAGTATGACCCAAAGGAAACAGTGCTTTATCACTGTAGTTGAACCTTTTGCCTGCAAAGCCAGATTAACTGGCCATGTGCTTGTTCCTGCCATGTTGCAAATCCTATGTTACTCTAAAAAAAAAAAAAAAAAACAACCCAAAACAAAAAACAAAAAACACACAAAAAAGCCCCAAACAAACAACAACAACAACAACAAAAAAAAAAAAAACAAACAAAAAACCTCTTTTCTCCTGTTGCCTACATTTTTCTTTCAGGAGCAGAGAAACCACTTCCCATGTTTCAATCTTTTTTTCTCAGTTCTGACTACTCAGTCTATCTGTAAATAGTGTAAAGTAAGTGAATGCTTTTGCAGATGTGAGTTTCACTGGTGAAATCTGCAGGAGAAATCCAATGTGGCTGAAGTTCAACTAAACGATTAAGATTGTGGATCTTACTGTGTCCAGTTCTGGGCTCCCCAGTGCAAGAGAGACGTGGAGCTCCTGGAGCAGGTCCAAAGATGATGAAGGAACAATCTCTTTTACGAGGAAAGGCTGAGGGAGCTGGGCCTCTTCAACTTAGAAAAGAGATGACAGACAGGGGACCTTATCAATGACTGAGGGGACCTCAGTATCTGTAGGGAGGAGGCAGACCAGGCTCTGCTTATTGGTGCTGAGCAATAGGACAAGAGGCAATGGGCAGGATCTGATGCACAGGAAGTTCCACCTAAATATGAGCAAGAACTTCTTTTCTGTGCTGGTCCCTATGCACAGGAACACACTGCCCAAAAAGGGTGTGGAGTCTCTCCCTCACTGGAGATGTTCAGGAGCTCTCTAGACAAAATTTTGTGCCATGTGCTCTGGGATGACCCTACTTGAGCAGGGAGGTTGGACCAGATGACTCTCTGTGGTCCCTTCCAGCCTGACCCATTCTGGGATTCTGTGACTGTTTTCCTTTTTCCTCTTAGTTTTGATTATGTTTGCACCTTCCCAATGTGCTCTGTGTTGAAACAAACCCAGAAATTTCTGTGTGAAGTTCTTTCACTTTCCACACTTCACCTCCTAACACATCTCACCACGTGCAGTTATGGGTAATGTTGTTGATGTGAAACCCAGACCACATTTGCTCAAACAAAACCTGTTAATTTGGGTCAGCACTTCTGAGCTTGAAGCTTATTCTCAATTAAGACCAAGCTTATGTAATTTGTTTATCTAAAAACAACAATGTTTTTCTCTTTTTATTAGCCATAGACACTCCTCCCCATTATCTGGAATTTACGTTAATTTTAGCCTGATTAAGCAACAGTTGTTTGCCATTCACTGTCATCAAGTTCAGTTGATCCCATGGAGGGTGGAATGACCAGGCATTGCAATTAAGTAGAGCTCACTGCAGTATATTCAACATGAATGGGGACAAATGTGGATAATTCCACATGTGAACTTGCATTTCCTAAAGTGTAGCTGGAAAACACTTTGTTTTGGTTTTGTTTGTTTGTTTGTTTGTTTTTTTGTTGTTGTTTGGTTGTGGGTTTTTGTTTTTGTTTTTTTTTTTGGGACAGACATTGCAGCTTCCTTCAGCCAAGTTCCATAATGCTCTGGCACTATTATCTGTGAGACAATAGTCACTGAGGTGACATTCTGCTGCAGATGTGCTGTCTCCCAAATCTCTTAGAAAAGCCTTTGTGTTCTTCTTTGAAAGGGAAAGGGGAAATCAAGGCTTAGCAGAGTCCTTAAAGAAGTCTGACAAGAAAGTAGGTGCTGGATGAGATAACAGGACTGCAGGCTGATATAGGCAGAAAAAAATGGGATGAAGCCACAAAGTATTCCTGAAAAACTCTCTTTAAACTATTTTTAAATACATTTGCATATTTGTTTCTCTGAATTCAGCTCCAACTACAAACATTTTGAGAAACCAAAACGACAAAAACATCCAGCATGATGCCAGTATTAGATTATGACTGTGAGTGCTCCATAAATGCATAAATATATATGAAAAATTCTGTGAGAGTCCAGTTCCTTACAATCCTACTCAATTCTAGATGTATGACAGAGCACCTTTTCAGAGTTAACAAATAATTCAAGCAGTTCCAGTGAAACTCGGATGACAAGAAGTGGAAAGATAATAAAATGTTGTTCCCACCCTCAGGTTGAACATAGAATTACAGCAGAAAACATTGGAAGGGATATCCTAGGTCACCCACCCCTCTGTTCCTGCTCAAATCCAGGTCAGCTCCAAATGTTATAAAAGGTTTCTGAGGGGTTTTTCTACTTGAGTTTCAAATAACTCCAAGGATGGAGATCCTGCAGCCTCCTCAGGCCCCTGTTCCACTGTTTATATTTCCTGTCCTACAGCTGTGCCAGTTTTCCAGTTATTTCTTGTTCACCTCTGAGAAGTTCTGTCTCTGTCTGCTTACAGCCATCCTTTAGGCAGAGGACACCAGGTACCTCCTTAGCCTTTTCTCCAGGATGATCTCTGTTATATCATGTGCTGTGTCCTCTTAGCCAACCTGGCCTCTCTCTGCTAGACCCTCCTGTGTTTCTCAGACTCTCTTCTGTACTGAGGTCCCAATATGGAATTAATTTTAGCAGAGGGGTCCTCTCATTAACCTGAATTCCTCAGTTTGTTTTTTCTTTAAAATGGCCCTGAACACAGAGTCAGCAGGTTAATGATTATCAAGAATCTTTCAATTAGAAGATTTGACTCAGAAAAAAGATACTGCCATATACATAGGATTTATAAGATAAATCTCAATGAAATCAGTGAGAACTGAATCAGAGCCTTGTGTCACTACTCCAGTCTTGTGGGAGACAGAGACAAAACAAAAAATAGGAAAATATTCTCCACCATTTCCACATTGCTAATGACCTCTCTCAAACTCTAAATCTAAAATCACTTACTGGTTTCACCAGGGCTGTCTGAACTCCTTGAGGCCTGAGTGCAATATCAGGTCTATCAAAAGTGGGAGAGAGCTCATCCACAACTTTCAAAAATGCTCCAAAAGAGAAAATCCAGGACTTTACCACTTCATGACTGAATGTCCGTGCATCATCAGCTTTCTCACAGGTTGTTGCAAAGGTGCAGATGCATTCTCATTACACATTTCACACAGGCTTTAATAAATCTGGACATGAGAGACCCTGGGAATTTTCAGTGACAGGGAGAAAGACCATCTGACAGGAGAGAATATACCTAAGACAGGACCAGAGTCAGCAGCATGGTTTCCATTCCCTCCACGAGTAAGGGACAGTAACTTTTGGACACTGCAGTTCAGGGAAAACCACTTTGCCTGCTGGCTGTGGTTCCACCCTCAGCAGTGTCTCACTGTTGTATGAAGACCCACAGGACAGAGATTTGCCACACTTTGCCTTTGCTGGAGCAAATTTTCCACATATCCAGTGCAAGAACTCACTCCTGAATCATCAGATATCCATGCCAGGAGCAGAGAGGGTATTTGTTGCCACATCCATCCCAGTTCTTTTTTACTGAGAAAATATAATCCATGTTAACATGGACCTCTGCTCAGCTGTCAATAATTTAGAGCCAGACCTTTCCCTCACAAGTTTCCCATCATCTGTCCTTATGTGCTGGCAAACCTTGGGTGAGGGGAGACTTCACCTCCCTTAGCATCAGGAGCAGCTCTGCATCAAAGAGCACCAGGGAGCTGCTGTGCTGATTTGGGATCCTTCAATTTTGGGGGCACTGAGCCTCATTGTGCCTACTGGAGGGTGGCAGTGGCCATGAAATTGGTTGGATTCTGATTCTTCAGTGGACACAGGTTCATAACTCTTAACTTTACCATTCCCAAAGTGGGAAACAGTGGAAGCTTGGTGTCCTGCTCTCCTTCAGGCTGTGGATGTGTTAATATTTGTATGTGGCTTGTCTTGAAACCAAAACCAGTTCTATAGGGGAAATCTTCATTTCTCTGTTGCTTTTACTTTCAAATGAGAGTAGAGCAAGACAATGTCTCATTAGAGTTGTCCCTGGTTGAGGAAGAATAGCCAGGCAATTTCACAGTGAAATCCTAACTCATTTTAAGTGGACAATATGATACAAATGTTGTTTTAATAGTGTCATCAAACTAGGACTTTGTCCATTCTATTCTATTTTATTACAAAACTGAAAAGATGGCACTTCCTAGGGCTAAAACAAGAGCTGGGTTCTCCTACAATAGGAGATCCTAATGACTGTGTATAATGTAGCATAAGGAAGTGCTTTACCTCTCCCATTCAACATTGTACTTCTCTGGTCCCCAATGTGGGGTGATCCTAGGCCAAGATGAAGGAAATTCACCTTGTCTCCCTGCAGGAGGTGATTATTTTACCAGCAACAAAGACACATTCAAAGAAAAAAAAATTGACTTGTAGAGATGCTTACAGAGAAAATTGTGAGGCTTCTTTTTTCCTAAAGATATTTTCTTTACCCAAAGTTTCTGTAGATTTGAACTTGTTTCCAAATTGCATACAATACAGATGCATTGAAATTTTAAAAAACTAGTAGGTGCTAATCAGTTTAAAGCACAGGAAATTATCAGTTTGCAGATTTTCCAAGAGTTTTGCTGTAACCTTACCCTCTCTCTGCCTCAACCCTGTAAAATCATTTTACTGCCTTTGAGTCTCTTTTCTATATAAATCTTCAGAGTAGATGTTACTCTGTCTTTTTACAGTACCATGGAAAATAATACCCTGAGCTCAGCTCATCCCATTAAGTACATCCCAGCAACCATTTTTCATCCAGTCATTAATATACAGCATTTTCTTTCCTCCTTTTAACTGGATGCCTTTCATTCTGACCTAAGAAACCTTTTCTTCATCTTTCTCTTGCAATAATTTGCAGATAATGTATTTTTTTTCCCCAAGATGAGGAAGCAAAGTTGTTACCATATCTCAGCAAGACTTCCTTTAAAAACTCGAGAGATCAGAAAAACAAATCTAAGTGTTGTTCCAATTAAGTGGAATCCAGGATGTCACCTTGGGTGCATTACAGGTTGGAGGTGGTAATATTGAGGAGGTAACCAGGAATAGCCTTCAGCATTAAAAATTTAAACCTGCAACTCATCCACAGCTATGACTGTGCATGCACTGGGAGAGAAATGGCACAACTGAAAACAGAATCAGTATTTGTCACCTAACTTGTCCCTAGGAAGAGGAAACTTAACCCCTGTGCTCCCAGTAAGAGCTGAGAGTTTGTCAGAGCTGTCTGAGGGCAAAAGAAGAAAGAGCAGAGGTTGGTAGAGGAACAGGAGCACTCAGTGCTGCACAGCAGGACCAAGAATTAGGGCAAGACCTGTCTGAGGGTCAAACTGGTCCTGTAGCTGTGGGTGACAGTCAGCTGTACCTGCACACGGCTGATTGTGGGTGCCAGCCCACTGCAGGCCTCCCAGGGCTAAACCAAAAATGAAATGATACAATGAAAGTTTGTAGCTTGGGTAATTGCGAGACAAAACCTCACTTTACTAGGAGACAATTTCAGTGAGAATCGTTTTCTCTGCTTTAAAATTAGGTATTGAAACTCACCACTGAGAGGACCTCCCACATGAATTCAAACAAGTGACTTAACTTCTTGTTTTGTGCTTTGCTAGATGACTTTATTCCTGGGAATGCAATGCTGTTCCTGATCTTATTCATAATTGTCCATTGCTTCATGCATTTTTTCCACCTTGTATGTTATTTTGTCTTGATGATCTTCTTTTATTTGGGCTTAGTTTATATGCTAGAAAAGGTCATACCCTACAGGTCATATCCTACTATCTTATTCTGTAACTTTCAGATAGAATTTTGTCTTTCCAGAAGAATATCAAAGTTATAATGACTATGTTTGCAGGAGATATTTGGCTTACTTCTTAACAGAGAAGAGTCACCGATCATTCCTTGAAAGGACAAAAGAGGCCCAGTAACTTCTTTGGGCAGATCAGACACATCTGAAATGGAGATGTGGATCAGCTCCAGATTTGATGTGCAGGAAGGGACAAACAGCACAGAACCATCTCTGCCCCTTGTTAGGATGACAGCCATTGCTAGGGACCAATATATTTAAGAAGGTTGTCTGAGCATTCTGCAGTCTCCAGGAATACAAACCCTTCAAGGCATATGTCAGCAGCCTGTTATGGTGACAAGAAACCCTACTGGGTGGGAGTCTGTGAAATACCTGGTATGCTGACAGAATGGGGCAGCAGTGGTGCTGTCCCCCTCTGAAAGGCAGAGGAGAGAAGCTGCACCTGTGCATTCAATAGCTGAGGCAATGTGTTACTCATTTATGGAAGAAAGAATGGAGGAAAAAGGCTGTCCCTTTATCTGGGTGTGTGAGAGGTGGACTGGACCTGGCTCCAAAGGCTGCTTTGTCAAATTGACTCTTTACAGGATATCCTAAGGCTCATCTGTCTCTGAAATCTCCTCAAAGGAGATGTTTTCATCTATGATTTTGCTTTCTCCTGGGCTGCATGTACACATACATTTAGGTTGGAGAAAGCTGCACTACTGATGAGCTTGTTTGTTGTGATGCCTTCTGTTTTTTCATTTAGGATATTTTAAAGTCTGGCTCTCAGTGGAGCTCTCAGATGAGTTCCTGTCATTATATTCTTCTTGTTACTCTTTTGTCTGTGGATCTCTATTGTGTATTCCAGCTGATGTGAACATTTCAATAAAATATCAGCTCAGATAGGCAAAAGCACTGAGCTACCAATTTTGTCATGAGGTGGATGCACTCACTGTGGTTAAGCAGTCACTCCTCAGAGGGAAGGAACCCCAGCCACAGGAGGTGGGAGGAATTGTTCAAATATCTGGATGCACATAGGGAGGAACCCTGGCTTACCATGTCCTGCCACCAGAAACTACCTGAAACACCATACTGACAGAAATTCCACGGTCTTTGGTTACATTTGCAAAATCAATGGGATGGCAAAACTATAAAAATAGAGAGCCAAACAGCCCTGTGGACTTCCTGGCTTGCACTCAGCTCTGAGCAAAATGTAGGCAGCAGATGAGCCCAGTTCAGAGAATATATAGATTGCCAGAGCACTGCCCAAAACATTACTTCACTTTAGCACTTTAGCCTTGAAAATTAGAAATATTTCTGCCAGAATCAGCAAACCAAGCTGATAATTAAAATAAGAGGCTAGCCAAACCTCGTGGTTGAATTTGTTGCAAGTAGCGGGTGGGAACAGAAGGTGAAGAAAAAACAACAGGAGCACTGTTAACAAGAGCTCAGACTGGAAGGAAGACATGTTCTACCTGTCTACATGTTCTCAGTGTCTATTTTTTATCATGATACAACAGCAGTGGGTGACTTTTTGTATCTTCTGTTAAAGGTTTTCTTAAAAATTCTGTCTTGAGACGTGGCCAGGGCAGACAGCTCCCTTTCTATTCGCCCTGAAGCTTTACATCCCTGAAAACAAGCACAAACATTTGAGACTTTGCTCTGTACTTTCTCAGTTCAGTCCTTGCAGTGGTTTGCATTTTAGTGTTCTTATTGTTCACAGATGATTCAGCTAAAAAAAAAAAAAAGTTGAAGATTTAGGCTGTTTCACAAGGCTGCTAGATGACCAGGATATTTATTTAGCTCCTTTTACTTTCCAGTGGCTGCCATGCACTAAAAAGTACCACACAGCCACTGCAGAAAGGCTCTGTCCTTTTCTTTCCACAGCAAACACCTCTCTGCCCATTCTGGGAGCAGTCAAAGACTTGTTTGCAGGTGACAAAGCCACAAACACTGCCAAGTAGTCTCCAATTCACATTCAGACTACAAGGACCATCCTGTCCCACTCTGTAGGAGAAGGGTGCTCAGACCCCAGGGAAAGTGGAAGCAGCTTCAGGGAGAAGCTCAGTTGCTCTTCCTTGGGCTTTCAGATCCCTCAGCTCAGGGCTGGAATTGCAGATTGTACCTGAAGCCGGGTACCCAAGTGCTATCTATAAAACTTGGAGGACAGAAAGCACATTTTTGAGTGAATGTTGGCTAAGGGATCTAGCTCTGATTCTGGATTACAATGTATCCTCAGCTAAACATTAATACAATACTTGATTCCAGCTGTCATTGGACTGCTTGGCTGCTGGGGTGGGTATTCAAACAGGTATTTTGGAGAAGGGAATTAAACCTCAGCACTTTTTTTTTCGATAGTCAGTGGAGAGAGTGAGTAGCTTAGGATCTTTACCTTAGAAAAAGTTCACAGCCCACCCAGGGCAAATCTGACTGAAAAAGGAAGGACAGGATCAATATTTGTGATCAAAAAGTGAGAAGTTGTCTATATCTCAGTAAGAGGAGAATGGATCTCTCAAATCTTCACATGGGATACAGGCCTGAAGGAGGTTTAAAGGATTTCACATTCACAAGCCCACAAAAAGCTTTGAAAAATGTTGTATTTACTTCCACAGCAATCTTATGACTTTTGCAGGCAAGGCCATCTTCGGGTATTTGGTGCACATTTTTAACTTCCAAAATTTACAAAAAGAGGTTAGGAGGCTCTCTGCCTTTACAGGCATGAATGTTAACCCACAGGCACATCCTGTGCCCTGAGTGAAAATGCTGGCATGTGTTTTAAGTGCACTGCTTTTCCCTACAAATGTAGGCATTTCAGTATATATGGGGAAATTCAAACGAAGGAAGATATGAAAGGTTGCTCTTGAGCCAGTTACTGTAACAAAGTGCCAGGGAATGACTTTCACTCCAGTTGAGTTATTTTTGTATTTAGAGCACCGCAGCTGAAAGGAAAATTGGGCTGAGAGCAGCTCTTTTTAACGTGGTAAAGTGTCCTGGATCCATTTGTCCAAAACTTTACCAGGTGAGAGCACTTCTGATCTTTTATCCCGAGCCTTACATGATCATGGCTTTGACTTCAGTACAGACACTTCTGACCTTGGAGAAAATGACACCAGAATTAGATCCATGGTGTTCCCCAGCACAGCAATAAGCCATGTGGCAGGAATGGTTCTTACTTCACAGGGATCCATCCCTCCTCCAGCCTGTGCTTTGACGTTTCTTTGTTTGATCAGTTCTCTGGTTAACATTGCTTTGCTTTCTTCCTCAAAACTGTCTGCTTTTCCACAGTGGATCCCTGAGCTTGGATGTCATGAAAAGACATTTCCTAGAGGAAAGCTGCAGCTGGAGTCCCACAAGTGACAGCTGCACATTTGTTTCTTAGTGTGTGATATTTTTAAACAAATTTTAGAAAAACCCAAACCAAAGGAAAAGACTTTGCCTTGAAGGCAAACATTTCTCAAGTGCACAGCTGGTAAATTATTTTATTCCTCAAGGGACACTATCCTGCTTCCATGGGTTTAGCTCAGGTGCTGCACTGGATTTTTATGGCCCCTGATCAAGACTTCACTTCATAGAGGGCACCATCATTAAAGTGATCTTGGCTCTGCACAACATCAGAGAGAAGTAAAGATCCTTCTTGATGATCTAAGAGCCTAAATGTCCTTTCCTTGCACATGCAGAAATGCTTTCGACTGATGCAAACGTCCCAGAGTATACAGGGTTGGACTGATTTTTCCCCTGATAAATGTTGGGGGTCTCATTCCCAGGTCAGCTGCCAGTCCAATCTGAAATCTGCCCTTTCATCAGCTGCAAGAGCCTTCTCACTGCATGGCCAAAAGATTTTCAGCATGAGAGGCTTTTTTCAAAATTTGTTGCAAATGCTGTAGCCATTTGAAACCCACTGTCTACAATGTGGATACATCCTTTTGTTCAAGATAGAGAAGGAGAAACATGGAATCCATGGCAAAATTGAGAGGATGGAAGATAAGTAACATACTGTTTGCTTGCATTTAAAAATGCAAAAAGAGAGGGGAAGATTATGTTCATCATCATTCTAATGCGTCAAAATTATATTGGAGGCATATTTTTCACTTTAATACAGATTTAAAATAAAATCAATCTTCTTCCAAATGAAGAAGCTATTTCTTTTTAACAAGTTTATTTATTAATTATTTTTGTGTGTTTTCTGCTGTACTGTACTTGTGAAACTGCTTTGTGAAACTGGTATTTTGCTTTGCAGAAGCATCCCTCAGGAAATGAGATAGATCAGTGCACTTCTAGAATTTCACTAACCAAAGCAATTAAAATAAATTGCAGATAAAACAAAACATAGTTTATACAGAATAATCAGTGTCATCTGGTCTCAAAGTTACTCCACTAAATAAAGATTACAGCTCTATAAACAACTGATTAAATGCTAAAATAGCACTTAATGTGGTTCTTTCCCAAAACCCATAATGGTGACAATAAAGTATTTATCATATTACAGAAATATTACACGCCCTCTTTCTAGTAGAATTGTGACAAACATGTCAAAAATAGATATTCACTGGCACATAGTGCAGGACAGGGAAAGAAATGGAGAGAAGAGATTTGTCCAGCAGATAAGTGGAAAATCCAAGCTTCTGGGAACAGAAGGGTATGGTAATAGAATCTTAAGAAGTTTAGCACTCTGGTGAGAAAAGTAGCAATATCAAAATTTTATAACTGATAGTTCTGTGGCTGAAATGTCAATGTCAATATATATATGCTTGGAATGAGAAATAATGTTTAATGTAAGTTATAGGATCTTTTCAGCTCTACTAGATGTTTGCTTGGTTTTGAGAGGAATCGGATAGACTTTGGGGATTAGAGAGAAAATAAATTAGACATTTATTTAAAAATTTGCTTTAAAGTTGTTATGAGGCTGGCATATTTTTCGTGCAATACATGTATGGAAATATTTTAAATATTTATTGTTTTAGTATTCAAGATACACCATCTCTTAGAAAGCTGTTCAGCTTTTAAAGAAAAGGATGATTAAATTTGGTGTGAGATGGAAATAGAGGTATCCTTGATTGATATAACATCTCCATAATGATAATTTCGGAGAGGGAGGAAGGGTTTCCCATGGCCACCTTGCCTGAGTTTCTCAGAATCCTAGAAATAAAAAACAGGTTTTATTTTTTATTTTCATCAGCTGTTGAGTTTATAATGAGACATCTAGAGGTGGAAATTGTCCCACTTAAATATCCTCCCAGTTTCTGTGTCTTAGTCTAGAGGATATAGTTCTGGATTGTGTCAATAACAAGTAACCAGGGTAAATGGCCAGGGCCCATAGCCAAGATTGCAGTTTCCCTGTCTCACACCAGAAACAGGGAAAATGAATGAAATATCTCTGAGGAGAGCCAGCTAAGCAAGAAATGGTTCAGCTGACATGGACTGAAGCCAAGAAAATCTTCCCGTGACTTTGCTGGAATGTTTGCCAACCTCAAATTGCTGTGAGATATACTTGGGACATTGCTCAACAGGTTTCCCTTGTAAATTGTCTACTGACTCCCCCTCCACAATGAAATAGCTGGGATCAATTCCTGCCAATATGCCAATAGAATGTTGTGGTTTCACTTGCTGTTGTAAATTAAACAAGACCAGGACAGTTGTCTAGACCTTGGGCAGTGCTGTGAGGAAAGGGGAACATCTGAAACTCTCATATTCCCAGGAACAGATTGGCTCATTGGAAAAACCTGCAGATTTCCTACTGGGAATGGTACCTAGCTTGTGCTTGGTCAGGAATTTTCTGGGAGAGTGATTACACTTTAAGGCTTATCCCACTTTAAAAGCTGGATGAGATCTGTGCTTCTCCATCCTGGAAAGCATCCGAGGCAAATATTGACTGGAAAGGTCTTGGCAAATATTGGCTGAAAAGATCACAGCTCTCTGTGCTCCACAGAGGACAGGAAAGCATCACTCTGCTGCCCAGCACTGACCTGCCAAGGGCACGAGGAACATTTATCCCACAGCACAGATCATTCACTGCCATATGCCTCCAATGCACTGTGGCATCTTGTGAGTCCTACTTTGTGCCTGTGTGAGGTGAAGAAATGGGATCCTCTGAGACAAGTTCATTCCATTTTGACAAGGAAAACACATTGCACAATCAGTACCACAGTCCCTCTGCTTGCTACACTGACTTTTCACACTCTTCAGTTCCTGTCTGCCCTGAAAAGGGCTGCAGGTGGCTCCTCACAGATGCCTGTGACAGTGACAGATGAGAAGCTTCTTCACTGTTTTGACATGAAATGAGCCTTGCATATGCCTCCTGTTAAACATGAACCTAAACAGCAGGATTAATAACAGTAGCAATTGAAACACTCATCTGTGGATGATTTTATTTCAGTCATGATCCTGTTAGCGTTGAAATAAATCAGATGTGTCTGCTAAATCCAGATGAAACTCAGGCAACTTTTTTCGTAGCATAAGTAATGATATTTGGAACCTGGTGTTGAGGCTGTCTCTAAGGAAACTAGAAGCACAGACAATGAGGAGTTGGTAAAACTTTGGTGCATAAATCTATACCTCTTCCTCTCAAGACTACTTCACTCTTTTCTTTTCTTGTTCAGATACCTCTGTTGTACTTCTGTGTTTCATTCAGTGCAGGACTGATCAGTTCCACAGACTACACAGCATCCATGCCCTGAAGCATCTGACAAGACACTTTCCCTGAAAGTCCAGTTTACAATTTCACATGGATTCAGCTGCAGCATCCTGTTTCTCAAGTAGGTATATGCCTAGCAATTGGTGAAAAAAGGAAAAGAGGTAATTCCATAAACTCTGGACACAGGAGGAAACATACAAACAGTTTTAGGTGGCAGGGAAGTCCTTCACAGTGAGAGTCCCAGATTTTAGGATGCAAGGAAACTCTCATATGTTCCTCTCTCTAAAGTATTTTCCATGTAATTCTAGAATCACAGACTTACAAAAATCTGGCAGGGACATTGGGATGTCATCTAGTTTATTCTTTGCTCAAAGCAGTATCAGTTTCAGGTTAAGTTCAGGTTGCTCAGGGCATTGTCCAGTTGAATTTGCAGTATTTCCAAATGCAATAATACCATGACTTCCTGGGGGCTTTTCCTGCAAAAGAGAACAGCTTGAACAGGAGGAATAGAAACCTCTCTCCTCCCCACAACAGATACATTAGGTAGATTGTATTCTTGGAGGTATCTTTGAATCCTTCTATGCAGCTGTGAAACTGGGACCAGCTCTCCCACATGGTGCGCTCAAGGATGTCACCAAAACTGCATTAGAGACTTTCCATTGGTAAATAATAACTTTTCATTAGAAAGATGGAAAAGATATTGATTGGTGAAGAAGGACTGGAGCCATTTAACAGAGAGTGAATATAGCTTGGATAAGCATTCACATCTGGAGGAGAGAGAAGAGTTAATTAATGTGTGCCCTTTTCCCCAGAGTTTGGCTCTCCATGGAGATGTCCTGGATTGATACAAGAGTTGCTCCCCACAGGATGCTATATGGAGGGACCAGGCACTTGTCCCAGGTTCTGGATTGTAATCTAGTAGTCAAATCCTGGAAGGAGGAATGTCTCTGATTCAGTTTTATAGTCTTCATCTCTTTGGGCCTAATCCTAAGAGATTAACTCCCTGTGCTGTGAATTGATTGCAGAGCTAGGGATAAAATGAACAGGCTCTGTCTTTTCAGTGCTGAGTACTGAACCATTACTCCTCTGAGTCAGGCAATGAACTAGCTTGAAAAGCTTTCAAATATATGAGCATGATTAATAGACCTAAAGTTCCAGACTGGAGCCAGATGGAGAACATACATGCTTCTGCCTTTTCTGTTTGCATTTGTACAGGTGCTGCTCTCAAGGCTCTTGTCAGCTGCCTGCATTCAGGGAGCTGACAGATCCACTGCAGCACTGCTTGGCTAAGTGTGCAAACATAAAGTGGAGATTAACCAAAATACCCCTTTAATAACACCATCAGTGGAGTGATCACACTGACTGACAGCAGGAACTGGGCAGGGTTAAATATGTATGCAAAGAGAATTTTTATTGCATCCTTTGCAGGTGCTTCCATTCACAAAAATAAATTCAGGTGCACCCTGTGCTGCCCAATCTCACATTTCTGTCACTGATCTGACTCCCTATCAGACACCACACGTGAATTCCTGGCAGCTGAAAAACTACTAGTGCCAACCTCCTCACAATGTACTGCATAATGGTTTGATTTACTGTGTTTCTAAACCTATATCTCCTCTACTTTGACAAGCCTGTCCTGCCAAATCCTGCACCAGACTGAGGCAACTGAAATACCATAATTCCTGTGGTGAGCTGACCTTGGCTGGATACCAGGTGCCCACCAAAGACACTCTGTCACACCCCTCCTCAGCTGGACAGGGGAGAGAAAACATAATGAAAAAGCTCGTGAGTCAAGATAGGGATCAGGAGAGATCACTCACAGTTACCATCATGAACAAAACAGACTTGGCTCAGGGAAATTAGTTTAATTTATTACCAATCAAAGTAGGGTAAAGAGAAATAAAACCAAATCTTAAGACACCATTCCCCCCATCCCTCACTTCTTCCTGGGCTCAACTTTTCTCCTGGATATTCTCCCATCTTCCCCTCAGCAGTGCAGTAGGATGGGGAACTGGGGTCTGTTCATGACACAGTCTCTGACACTCCCTCCTCCTCCTGGGAAGGATTCCTCACACTCTCCCTCTGCTCCAGCATGGGGCCCTCTCATGGGAGACAGTCCTTCAGGGACAGGCTGATCCAGTGTGGGACCCCTTTGGGGTCACAAGTCCTGGTGGTAATCTTGTTCCAGTGTGGGATCCTCTCTCCGTGGGTCCACAAGTTCTGCCAGAAATCTTCCCATGGAATGGGAAGAGGCTTCCCATGGAATCGCTGCCTCCTTTGCGCATCCCCCGTTCCACTGTGAGGTCCTGCAGGGGCTGCAGGGGGAACTCTGCTCCCCCATGGCCCCCCACGGGCTGCAGGAGCACAGCTGCTTCTCCATGGGCTGCAAGAGAATCTCTGCTCTGGCACCTGCAGCACCTCCTGTCCCTCCTTCTGCCCTGCCCCTGGTGTCTGCAGAGAGGTTTCCTTCACATATTCTCATTCCTCTCTCCAGATGTAGCTGTGTAGGTGTTTCACCCCTTTCTTAAATACATTATCCCAGGAGTGGTGATGGGCTCAGCTTTGCCCAGCAGCCAGTCCATGAGGAAAGCTTCAGGCAGCTTTGCACAGAAGCCACTCTTGTAGCTCTCTTGTTACCAAAAGTGGTCCTGTACACTCAATCCAACATGTTCTCTAATAGGCAGAAACCCTTCAGTGCTCTCCATTAAGTTACCAGGCTGTTCATTTTAATTTTCCATAGCTGTGACAGCTCTTACTGGGTGCATTTGGACAAATAGAAGGCAGCCTGTCAGATTAACAAAGCCCCAGCAAGTTTTGAGCAATATAAACCCTTTCATGAAAGCCAGAAAGACCTGAAAGAAGAGACACTTGTCTTCTAAAAGCAGATGTTTGAGACAAATTTGCAAATATTAGGAAGCTGCTTTGATGAAAGAAAACAATGAGGTAAAATGTTCCCTAGTTTCTAAATAAAATTGAAGTACAAAGTCTGAAGCAGCGCAGAAACAGGGAAAAATGTGTGAATCAATGTTGTTGGATGTGATATTCCTCACCCTTATAGAAATATTGGCTCTTCTGCACTTAATGGCAGCATAACTATTAACTTAAAATTGTTTAAGAATAGAACGGAATGGAACGGAATGGAACAGAATAGAATAGAATAGAATAGAATAGAATAGAATAGAATAGAATAGAATAGAATAGAATAGAATAAAATAGAATAGAATAGAATAGAATAGAATAGGAGTATTTTCAGTAGGAAGAGACCTCCAATGATCATCTGGTCCAACAGCCTCACCAGTTCAGGGCTGACCAAAAACTAAAGCAGAGAAATTATTTCTCTGTGCTACTAATTAAATGGTTCTTTGCAACCCCAAGGGAGAGAAGGAGGTGCACAGAGGTGTGTCTGAAAGGGTGATCCAGTGGTCACAATTTTACCCCTTCTCCATGGATACCCTAAAGCCAGTCTCAGCTCTGCCAATGACCTATTCCAGGACTTTAGGAAGAACCTCAAATTTCCTGCCTGCTTATAACCAACCTTTTCTATTCTGCTAAGAAATTAATGACGCAAAACCCTTCTTGTGTTTGTGCAAGGTTTCGTGTTGTGTGCCTGCATGAGATCCAGCAGGGTTGTCATGCTCTCAATTGCACCTCTAAGTGCTGCTGTGAAAAGAGCAAAGGTGGTAGGATATCCAGTGAAAAGTGCCAGAGTTCAGTGGCATCACTTAAAGAAAGAGCTCTGTGCAAAGTGATGGTTATTTCTAGCAGAGACTTTCTTTACTACTGTATCTGCCAAATTAATTGCTCAGTCCACTTTCATATGTTACCTTTAGATAAGGTGAAGTACTTTCAAAAGTAATGACATTTTTAATAATTAACAGCATCTTCCATTGAATTAGCTTGCTGTCTTTTATTATTCTCCTTCAAGGGTAAAGCTTGATGTCTTTGCTCATAAGGAACTAATACCCATACATATGCATAAATGTATATGTATATGTATATATATGTGTGTGTGTATATGTGTGTGTGTGTGTCATGGGGATGAAAAAAGAAGGAATAGAGAGCACAATTATATTCCAGAAAATAAAATACATAAAACAAACATGCAAAATAATTTAAATATTATTTTTACTCCTTTCTTTACTCACACTTTGCAGAAGGAGGAAACTGGACTTCCTGAACTATCACCACTTCAAGAAATTTCCGAAAGGAAAGTTTTGCATTTTATTTGTGGGATTTTCTTCTTCTTTCTAGATACATCCTTGTTTCTACTCTGTGCTGGTGCCCTCAGTTTACTGCCACTGGAGAACATTTCCCATCTCACATAAGAAAGAATTGTGACAGGAGGATTGGTACCTGCCTGGGGCCACGCTCAGAGCCTGCACAGCCTTTGAGGAAGCTGAGATTTGGGCAGCTCTGGTGGCTCATTCCCAACCACGATGGCAGGTGCAGCCTCCCCCTCAAACGCTGGCACTGCTGGACCAGCCTCAGCCCCTCTGAGCAAACCCAGCTGGTGCCAGTGGAATTCCTGCTCAGGAGGTGGAAGCCAGGCTGAGGAGGAACAAACTGCTGTCCCTTCTCCTCCCCCTTCAATCTCTGCCAGCTGCCTTCCAGTGCTGTGGAGAAAATTAAGTTGGGATTCAAGCATCTGGAGAGCAGTGGATAAAAGGTGCTCTAGAAGAATATGTTCTTACAGATGCTGTTCTCTTTTCTGCTGCAGCAAGTCGAGATGAAAACACACTGCATGAATTGTGACGTGCCTGAAATCTAATGTAAACTGCTCCCTTCCAAGCAAGCAGAAAAATCCTAGAAGCTCAATCTATGTCCTGCAGGCAGCAGAGGAGGAGAAATGCTGCCTTTTTCTCTTTCCCCTTCCCCTTTTTAAAATTAATATTGTATTATTATAGATAAAATTGTGCTTGGGGGCATTCCAACAATGTGGTGCTGAGGAATGTGCATGAAGCAGATAACACTATTTCCCTCCAGCAGAAGGAAAATACTTATAATGACAGGAACTTTATTCATTAGCTTGAAGGAAATTATGATTACATTAGTGAGTCCAAAGGGTGTGAAATACCTTCTGCCATCCAATAAACTATGGTGCAGCCAATTCTAGGATCAAACTTTGGAAGTTCCTGTCAGAAGAAATAGCAGATAAATAGAGGAGCAAGAGGAAGGAAGCAATTCCCAGATGGCAACACTTTAATTTTTAATTTGGAAAAGTGAATATCAATCCAAGTTTTATACCCTAAAGAAGAAACCACTTGAGGCAATGCCATATTCTTGGCTCCCTGGTAGGTTACATAAACTTATAGTTGCAATGCTTTGTATTTGTTTAAGGGACAGCTTGTGCCTTGGACTGAATGTCTGCTGAGGAGCAGTGTAAAGCTGATCCCTTAGGCTGCCTGGTATGTGATCTGGTATGTGCCTGCTGCTTTCCCAACCCTTTTGTCTGTAGATATGTATATTTTCCTGTAGGAAATAATCAATCAGAGTTGTCCCACACTCCTGCAATGTGGGAACCAGCAGGACTTGACCAGAGCAGCTATATCATGGTAATATGCTGCAATAATTTTCCCATCTAAATCAGATATTTTCTTGGCAGAAGTGGGGAAACAAGACTGAGCTGCCCCTCACTTAGGATTTCATAGGAGAATAAATCTCTCTGTGTCCCCAGTCCTACCTCGATTCAGGACACTGCACTCTGTGGGAATCATTACACTCCATGATATTCCTTCCTTCATTTAAGCCTGGAGCCCATTTCTCACCGAGGCTCCACTTGAGAAGCTGGAAGGGATTGTGTGTTACATGACTCAGGCTGGAAGATGAAAGGTGGGAAAGGAAGAGGAAAGCTCACAACTTTTCAGTTTTAATTTGGCTCTTAACAAAAGCACCTATATCCCTAAGAAAAATAAAGATAATAACTTTGATGAGTGTCAAATTAGTAGAGGAAATAGGTATTTACTGTGTAGAATTGAGTTGTTCTTGGCAATTGAACAATTTTCCATTGGAGCAGTGGATGATTAATCCTGCATCTTACAAGCTTTGCTCCAATACAGATATAAAAAAAGGTGACAGCAGGCCTGAAAACTGAGCAAATGTTGCACTATTTGAGCAGTGGCCCAAAGCCTTGACATTTTCCTGGTATCTGCTTCCTCTGTGAGAGGATTCCTATCCCACCTGAAATCATTCCTGCTCCCTGGGAATGTCAGCAGAACGTGGAGAGCCTTTCCTTTTTTAGAAGGATTTTCTCCACTGCATTGCAGCCAGGCTGTAGTCATGCAACGACACTCCTGTGACCAGTCTGATGCCCATATTTTGATTTCACTGAAAGGCAGGTTTCCTATGCTCCTAAATTTGACCACAATATTCAAGGCTTCAATTGCAGTTCAATTCCTCCATCATGGACTTCTTTATATAGGTTGAATGATCTATAAATATTGAGAGATCTTAACTCCATGAATTGTAAATGAACAAAATACTTGTTTTGTGTCCTAAAGGTTCAAGCCAAGTGTTTATTTCATTGTACTCCAAGCTGAGATGTGGAAACCATTCAATCCATATCAGCAGCCCTGGGCTCAGGATCCCAGGCACCTGAGCACAGGGTGATGGGTCCCTCTTTTAGTGAGGTAGGTGTTCATAAGGTCCCAGTTCAGAGGCTGCTCTCATGAGCAGAGGCTCACCCCAGGGCAGAAGCAGCAGCTCTGGGCTGGGCTCTGGCAGCAGCAGCAAATTCCATGCCCCAAGCAGCAGCTCTGACCATCCTCCTCCAAAACTGAGAATGAGAAAAAGACAGAGCCCACAGCTGCCCCAGCCCTGTCCTTTACCTGATCAATTCTCACACCTCTGTCCGTCAGAGAGAAATTCCCAGATAAGAGAAGTGCAATCTGATGCCCTCCTCCCCCTGAGCTAGGTCACTTCTCTTGTTCTTATTAAGTACCCAGTTGTTAGTGTTTCCCAGCAATTTATGGGAAAAAAAATTCTATAAGTAAAAAGGAACAAAAAGAAAGAAATCTAACCCCCAGCATCCCATTAGCCTGCTCACTAACATTTTTGTACCAAAAATATTTTTCCATTAATCACAACCAAGTCTTTATAATGAGTGCAAGGAAACATCAGTTTGCATAAGACAAAGTTAAGTAACAAGAAATATCACATTAAGTTTAATCTAATTATATTTTTCCACAACAGAAGGGACAGTTTCCTTTTTTTTTCAGATAAGAGTTAAAAGCTGTGTATAAACACACAGGACTGAGAGTCACAACATCTACCACTCATCTCTGCAGAGTCAAGAAGCCAGTTGAAAGTACCTAAGACAGTTTCTCTGCTGATGCTCCTGGGAGTGCAGTCCTTAACCAGAAACCCACTCAAATATCTAAAGCTATGCAGCTCCACACCTCCCTTTCCAATCAGAAGTAAAATCCCAAAACACTTCTTTTCTAAAAGAGGCCTTCCTAAAGCAGCAGGCCAGAACTTTGAAACATGCCCAGAGGCCCTACCATTTTAAAATGTCAATATGTTTGTACTCCTGGAACTCCACAAGGAGATGATGAGTCATAAATTTTATACCAACAAAGACTATCATCAATGTCTTGTTCTCCTCCAATATTGGCATCAAGTTTAACTCAGTATTCCCTGCTTTGGACCACAACTTGTGTGTGAGATACAGCATTTCTTTTGCAAAAATATGTTATCTTCACCTGTATGAATACTTATCTCTCTTGCAGCCTGTCATTGAGGCTCAGGAAATGTTTGTGAAGAGCTTTGAGAGGCTCCTCGGGGATACAATGTAGAGAATTTGCAAGCAAACAAACAACAGGTCGATTTCTATCCAGTTATTCTCACACTGTTTTTACTTGGAGAAGCTGATCTTAGTACAGCTGGAATTCAAATGGGTGATTAACAAATGGTAGTGAATATAGTAGATGAATTCCATGTGCTACCTTCTGCTTTCAATAAACTCTATTTACACAGAATAAAATTCTGCCATGAATTACAAGGGCAAGACCAGGGCAAACAGCTCCAAATTAATACAGAGAAGTGGAGGTTTTCCAAGACTGCTGTCAACTCATTCAAAGCTTTTTTTAACCCCCAAGGTTATGTGTTTCCAAATCTCAATAGTGTGCTTGGAAAATCGTGCAGCTGATTAATAATAGAGCCGTCTGAGGGAGATGTAATCGAATTGGAAAGAAAAAGTGTTTATTCCCAGGGTAAGAGAATGATGGTGAGACAAACATGGGTACAATATCCAACCAAGATCCTCTACCAGAGCAGTGACAGCTCTGTTTATGGGGCAAGTGTCACATGTGTTAAGGACACATGTGAGCTAAATAATGTGGAAATCTCTGTGATATTGTCCCAGGACCCCTGACTGCAGGGTTCCTTGTCACCAGTATCCATCTCAGTCCATGAAATGGTCCTTTCTAGTCCATGAAGCCCAACTCGTTTTGACCTAAGGAGGAAGGTCAGATTTACCCCATTCTAAAGCAGTTCTAGGCAATTTATTTTAGTCAACTGAGCCCCATTTCTGGTGACCACACTGTTGAAGCAAGAGCATGTTCCATCCCCACCTGAGAATGACGTGCAATGGATGTCCTTTGGGAGGATGTACCTTCCAAGTGTTTCATCCACTGTTCTGTGAGACAGGACCCCAAGAATGGAAACACCTGTAAATTAAATGGTCTAGAAAAAGACTGTCATGGTTTGACACCAGCTGACAACTAAGTACCATACACTTACTCACTCAGACCCCTTCCACTCCGCCTCAGGATGGAGGAATTAATTGGAAGGGCAAAAGTGAAAATAAACACATGGCTTGAGCTAAAAGCAGTTCTTTTTTTTTTTTTTAAATAAAAATAATAATAATTTTTTAAGTAAGGGAAAACAGATTTTTTAAAAACAGAGGAAAATAAAACCCAAGAAAGACAAGTGATACAAATGGAAATAATTGCTCACCACCAGCCACCCTACGCTCAGCCAGTCCCCAAGCACTGCCCCCTTCCCCCACAACAAATTTCCTTCTTAGTTTTATTGCTGAGCATGGGATCATGTCATATGGAAATTGGTCAGTTGGGGTGAGCTTTGCCAGCTTTGTCCTCTCCCATCCTCTTGCTCACCTCCAACTTATTCACTACTGGGACGATGTCAGGAGCAGAAAACGCCTTGATGCCATGCAAGTGCTGCTCAGCAGGAGCTGAAAATCAGTGTCAGCAACACTATTTCCAGAACAAAATACAGACCCACAATAGCCACTGTGAAGAAATTTATCCAGCACAAAATCAGTGCAAAAACAATCAAAGGAATTTTGTCTGTTTTTTTTTTTTCCCAGAGACTTTTAAATTCAAAGAGAAATTTTGATAAATAACAGCAGATATATTGTCCATGCCCAGTGAGATGAACAAAGTTTATCTTAAAATGAAAGAAAACAGGAATCCACGAGACATTAGGAAAATCTTTCTGATGAGTAGGGAAGCTAAACCCTGGCAGAGTCTACACAAGAGATGGAGAATCCATCATGCTGCCAACTGGTTTGGTGTAGTTAACAACACAGTGAGCATGGACTGGACATCCTGTCACAGCCCCTCCCAGCCCTGTTTTCTCTGATTCTGAATGGTTTCCACATTGTTCCAGAAAAGATGGGGCAGGGAAAAACTAATCTCCTGTCACCCTGCTCTGATTCCTAATAAATCGTTTCTCATTAAAAGTAACAATGTTTTCAAACGCTTGCTGCCATCAGCAGGGTGGGTGTGCTGGTTTGGGTTGGGGTAGAGATAACTTTCTTCTGACTGTACCAGTTCCCTGTCAAGTGACCTGGAGGAAGAATGGTTTTGAATGAGGGGTATGTGATTGTTTATCTCACCTGGACTCAAAATCATAATAAGAGGTAATTTTCCTTCTTGCTGTACACATACATTCCCTTTGCTGTTTTATTTGTGTACATAATTAATTTCTTATTTTGTTGTTTTGGTTTGTTTTTCTTTAGCATTTCCTCATCTTGTAGAATTTTCCTTTAACTGGGACATGAACTGTGATTAGTGTTGGGTTTGTTTCACGATTTGAGACTTCAGATTCTGACTATCAGTATGGTAAAAGAAATGTTTTCTTGTATTCAAATGGAACTTCACATGTTTAATTTGTTCCCATTTCCTCCTGCCCTCTCAATAGGCACTATTTAGAGGAGTGTGGCTGCTGCTTCTTCTTCTTCATTTTCTTCTGCATTCCTTTCCATCAGACATTTATATTGTTTAGTACACATTGGCAAGATTCTCCCCGAGCTTTCTCTTCTCTGACTGAAGAGCCCAAGATCTCTCAGCCTCTCCTCATATCACAGGTACAAACAAAACCAACAGGCTTTTATGGTTCTGTATCCCATCAGCAGATTAACAGCTCTGTATCCCATCAGTAGAACCCATCAGGCTCCTGCACGTACTGACTGCTGGGGATGCAACAGCCACATCCTTCACAGGCAAAACTGAATTAAAATTAGCATGGAGAACTTGGACACAGCATTAGCATGAAGGATGGAGGAAGGCCTGTCAGAAATTCCAGTGTAAGGTATGAACACCAGTCAGTCTGTTATTAGTTGCAGCTCAGCCTCTCCAAGCTTTGCAGTTGATAAGATTCTCGTGTTTCAATTGCACAGCAATGACAGTGAAGCATTTGAACCCTAACTAAAGAAGAGATATTGTGCCTCTCATCTGCATGCTTGACACACTGGGCTGGCCTCTCTTTTCTCCTCTCTCCACAAAAACACCTCGTGTGTGTTCTTCTGTGCTGTGTAATTCAGTGTTGTCCAGCCCTGCCCTCTGTTAAATCACTTTTCAAATGAAATGACTCTGAACACCAAGGTTTCAGACAAACTTGTAGCAACTGATACAGAGCTGAAAACACTGCAGCAGCAGAGTTGAGTGGCTAATCAATACACGAGCTGTCAGCTTTTCAGATCAAGGGATTAACAAACTTATTTTGCAGTAAAGGAAATGAGTTTGGGGGGAGGAAAAAAAAAGCTGCTAAAAAGAAGGTGTCTGAATGCATTTTTAAAGGAAAAAGGTAATGATGGAAAGAACTCAAACACAAAAAAATATTCAATGTCTTTGCACTCTCAGTTGTGCTTTTCCTAACGAGTCCTGAGGAATTATGATGTCAAATTTGCAATTGTAAGGTGCTCACTAGGGCTTGGTGACAGGAAAAAACATGACATTAAGACTACACACACATCTCTACAGCAATAAAGGTTTTCTGGCCTCTACTATTTTTCCATTTGGACACAAACTACTATATCACATACTCATTGTAAGGAATATTTTATTACAAAAAAAAAAAAAAAAAGTAGAAAAGAAGGGCATTCATAAACCTTATTCTTTTCTCCCTCAGATCAAAGAGTGATTTTTCGTATGTCAAAAACTACTCATACTGCCTTTGTAATTTCACATTTCCAAAGTCAGTCTGGAGAAGTAAAAAAGTCAGAAAAGCATCAAAAGCCAGTTCTGGCAGTAGTCAGATGCTCATTTCAGAACCAAGGTCCCTATTCTTGCAATCCTACCCAAAAAAGGTCAACTGCTTAGTCAGGGCCACCTTTTGCAAATAATATTGTGTGTGTGAACCCTGTCCCAGAAGAACTTTGCTCTCTGCATGTCTAAATACTACGTGGGAAGAGAAATGTGCTATTTGAACCCTGTGACTGCTCTGCTGTGTCCTTGCAAGATTCACTGCCCTGCTTTGTGTTGCAAGGCCATCACCTGTAAAAAAATAACTTCTCTTATCTCCTGTTACACATTTCACAAGTACTGGATACTGTTGTGATTGTCAGCTTTTGTACCTTGACTAAGGAACCTCTAGTGATACCATCATGAATTGAGTAAAGGCAGCCTCTGAAGCTTCCTGGCCAAAGAAAAACCTCCTGCAGGTGAGCAAGGAGAATTGACTGAACACTCCAGATCTCATCTGCATGTCTCTAAAATTGTGATGCAATGCATTTGTTTTGAAGTACAGTGAAATTTTGCAGTGGAAGCAAAGAACACATAATTTTTCACATCTGACAATGGATGGAAAAGAGGTCTGTACCCAGCTGTGTTTGACATGAGGATTCATCCTAACCTTTGGTACAGTCTGTGCTACTGAGCACGTCTGGGCTGCTGGGAAAGAGGCTGTATTAGACAGTGTCTACCCGTGGAAAACATTTGCACAGGGTTTTGTAGGCAAATGGTCCACTCTGTTATCAGCTGAACTTCTAGAAGCCTTTCATAAAAATGAGTGATACAGAATGGTAATAAAAGTGAGCAAGATTTGGTCTTAAATTACTCTAAGAATTGATTAGTAGTGTGTTCTTGGAAGAGATGATCTAGTCAGGCACTGGTTTAAGGCTTAAAATACTGTTTGAATAGTTTGGTAAGAATCCCTAGATATATTTTTCCTGATAAATGCACCCCTTAAAACCACCAAAAATTATATTTCTCTTATTTGAACAAACCACTAGCAGAAAAACAAGGTCCATAGACTGCTTAGTCCTAATGTATTGAATAAAAATCCAATATAAGCAAGGCAACACTTACATCACCTTTATTAAAAAGAGAAGGGGTTGACATTATACTCATCAGAAGCATCCCAGAACATTCTGGAGTGTCTGCAGCTTATTTTCAGGCTTATAAAGGTAATGTATAGAGATTAAATCATGACTTTGTCAGGCAGAGACAACCTCGAACAATTCTCTGCATCTCAGTTGATGGCACAGCCTGGGGGATACTGTTTGCAAGCATAAAAGGCAAAAGACCCATCACAGGAGCCCAGTGCATGATATTAAACTTTCTGTAAAAGGCCATCTTCAAACTAGGCCCATTATCTTTGACATACAATCCCCACACCAGTGAAATATTTCTTGCTAAGGGTTTATGGCATTTCCCCAGGCGAAGCTGCATGCAGCGCACAGAAGTTTTGCTTGCAGAGCACAGCTCAGCAGCCTTTATCAGCCAGTTTGACCAAGACCAGGATAAAAGTCTTGTGCACAGAGTCTCCTTTGCAGAATCAGAGCATTAGCACTCAGGGCTACAGATCTGCTGAAAAAAAAATACATACCTTGAGCTTTACAGCACTTCACAGCTTCAGTGTGTGTGTGGTGTGAGTTACTGTGCTGCCCCAAAGGCACAGAGGGATCATTTCTCTAGAAAATGTGTCTCTTTATGGATCAGAGAGGCACAACCACCTCAGACAGAGGCTGCAATAACCTGTATAATGAGATGTCCCCTGACATTATCCTGGATCATGTCCCTGTAGCTGGAGGGGATCTGCGGGTGCAGAGCAGAGGCAGAGAGAGGAACTGCAGTGTTCATCTCCTCTGAGTTTGTGTATGGGGAAGCTTAATTTTCTAGCAAGAAAGAACCTGCAGGACCAAAGACCTGTGGCTTTAGGTATTACAAATGCACACACTGAAAAGGAGAGACCCCAAAGGCTCTTCTGCAGGATAAAAAACAAAGTGAGAATAAACAGTGACTTGTCCATGGAGCTGAATCTGCTCCTGCCTCACAGGCTTATTTCTGCCTGACTCCTGGACTGACCTCTTAGCCACTACTGACCCCTTGGCTGGTTTTTAAAACAATTTTGGCTGAAAGCTGTGACTATAAACATATAAGCATTAAGACTGAGCAAGTCTTGACAACTTACTGTGGTTTTTTAATTCCTTCTTGGAGAAAGCAATTTAATCCTTTCTTTTACTCTTTCTAAATAAGAAAAGACAGGGATCTCACATTTTCTTCTAATTACAATGCACTTTACTGTGCAGGCCCAGCAAGGAGAAAAGCTTTTTGAAGTCTACAGCATTGAGAGAGAATTGATTGCTAATTAAATTTGTCTCTGGGAAGTTAACTATAACTAAAATGTACTGAGTGAAAACAAACAGATCATTGTTTTGCTAGTGGTACATGTTAAATAAAACCTGCATAAATCAGGTGCTTTGAAAGAGCCTTGGTAAATTGGTAAAGCCAATTGGTGGAAGCCTTATTTAAGGGGAGCAGTGGCTGCAGTGTTAGTGCAGCATGTCTGTTTAGGGGTTGTGGTGAGCAGCTTTTATGAAGGACTTACCTCTCTACCCTCTTTGCATGGGAAAGGACACTAATGGTGTGTCTATAAATCCAGACAGACAAACATACCCACTCAGATAGAACCTGTCTCTTTGGCTCTTTCTGTGTTCCAGTGTAGGTCTGGGATTGGGGTTTTAGGGTGTTGTGGGAACTGGGGCTCGAACTGAGTGGGAAACACAAGGTACCCTGTAACTTTCCTTTAGGAAAACACCATCACAAGATGACCAAACATGACCCCAAAGGTAAATCAAGATCCAATAGAATACAGCTGTAGCTGTTGGGATTCATTCAGCTTGATCTTGACAGGCTGGAGAGTTGGGTGTGGAGAAACCTAATGGGATTGAACAAGGGCCAGTGTTGCATCCTGCATCTGAGGAGGAATAACCCCACACACCAGCACAGGTTGGGGGATGACCTACAGGATTAACCCCACACACCAGCACAGGTTGGGGGATGACCTACTGGGGAGGAGCTCTGTAGAGAAGGAGCTGGGAGTCTTGTGGGGTGACAAGTTGGCCATGAGCTTGCAGGGTCCTTGTGGCCAGGAAAGCCAGTGGGGTGCATGGGGAAGAGTGTGGCCATCAGGCTGAATGAGCTGATCCTCCCCCTCACTCAGCCCTAACGAGGCCATTTCTGGAGTGCTGTGTCCACCCTGGGCTCCTCAGTACAATGATTTCTTCAGTTTCATCTCCTTTACAAAAGAAGTGCCTATTTTAGCCAGCTGTATATTTTATTTACCTCTGCCCATTAATGCAGCAGCAGATGGCACAGGCAGGTATGTGTTAAGATGCACGTACAGATGGCTCACTCAGTCTTGCAGTGCCTCTGACAAGATAAAGACACGAGGAGCTGCAGGATGCTGCAGATTACAAAGGGAAGCAGTGTTCATGCAGATGGCCCACACTGACCCGTGGTGCCACTAACAAGACTACAAAATGAGAAACTGCAGGATGTTACAGACAACAGGATAGTCAATAGCTCGACAAAATCGCTGTCAAAGTCAGAACTTATCAGGGAAACTGTAGCATGTCCACAAAAAGGATTCAAAACCAGCAAAACCAGTGTTGATGGCGATATGGCAATGAGCACTGTGCTGTTTGTCTGGAAGGGGGTGAGGGCAGTAAAGGGGAAGATCTTGCATGGTAAAAAGGGAATATTGAGAGCCAGATCATGTGTTCACAACTCCCTGTGAGGCAGCACTGAGCCTGACCAACACAGGTGGAGCAAGATTGTAAACATGGTATTGCTCCAACTGTGATTGCATCTGCCCCTCCTGTGCACTCCAAAGGGATCTGGATGCTTTTCCCACTGCTGGAAGGGAGCACCCAGAGGAGGTGGCTGAATATCTTGACTTCCATATGATGTTTGAGTCACAATCCTATAAAGAAAAATTTGCAGTTGTGACATTTTGGGGGTGATTTTGCTGTTGTGCGTACTCAGTTTGGGTTTTTATCCAGAAATTGTTTTTCCTTGGTTCAAGGGAACCCAAGCCTCATTCAAAGGAACCTCACCTAAGTTCAGCTCCTGATGATATTATTATCCAGATGTGGTGGCATAACATAAATAAGAAATATAGTGCCTTGGAAAGTGGGGTTAGAAACAAAAATACTCGTTAATGGTAAGAATGCAAACAGAATCTCCGTCCTTGTTTTGTATAGGAAAAAACCCAGGGGCTATTAACTGAGTTTTTCCTCAGAGGTCACCTTGAGATTACTGTCAAAATTGGACTTGTAGGCAAATATTGGACCTACAAGGAGTTTAGCAGATTACAAAGAGGTTTGGCAGTTCCAGAGCTTTCTGCACCAAGAGGTTTGCTGATAGGAACACAGTTCAGTATAGGAGATTTCTGCTCAGGGACAATGATTCCTAAAGAGCAGCAACAGGGTCAGGACTGACTGTGGCCAGCTGCTTGTTCTGGTTGTGGAGGGTGGGCTTCAGTGCAATCCTGTTGTGAGGAAGGCTCAAAAGAGGAGGCACTGAGAGACTGTCCCAGTGGACTCCAGCCCAGTAAATATCCCAAGCAATATCTAAAGGGTGGGTCACAGGAAAGTTTTCATGAGCATTCCAGCTGCCCTGAAATTGCCTGTTTGTTAGAGGTATGTGGAAGTGCTAGAGCACAAATTCAAATGCATATTTGCCTCAGCATTTCCTGCCTTTATTTGTTGCAGAGTTCAGCATTCAAGAGTCAAATGATTCCGCAGGTAGTAATTACAGATTTCGTATTTGTAAAATGCAGTTTAAGTTCAAAAAGCAAATTGACTTGATAGGAAATTCTTAATCTTCCCCACCTCCTGTTTTCAGTGTCAATTTATGGATCTGTGTGATCACACTGCTCTCTTGGCTGAACAGGCTGGTTTCAGGATGTGACACTGCTGACAACAGTCCCACCCTGCACTGAGGGGGCTGCAAGGCAGCAAATGTCCTTGTGCTCTCCATGGAATGTAATGTCTTCTTAGAAGACAAGACACTAAGAAGATTATAAAAATTACCATATAGTTACTTTGTTGCAGACAAAACAGTGAAAACTCAGAAAATTAATTACTTACAAATTAATAACAATTTCTTATCACCCATTCATGTATGGAGTAAAAAAAAAAATCAATATTAAAAAAACCACTTCACCAAACATAATTTCTTCTTTCTCCAATCTCATTTTAAGTCCAAACCACCATATTCTGCCTATTCCCAATATCAAAATACCTTTTATAATCACAGGTTCCACTTGGTCTGTTGTAATTCCTTTGGTGAGATAAAGAGGCACAGGAGGGTGGGGTCTTGTTCTTGAGGGATTCTTTCTGTCTTTATGTGTTTATCAGTTTCTGTTCACCACCCTTCTTATTGGTTTCTTTCTGCCAAACTTTGCTTCCTGCCAGTTTTGCCCCCCTGGTGCCCTCCTCTCACTGTATTTCCACTGCAGTACTTTGTGTCACTGCACTGGGGAGAGTCATGCACAGTCTGTGCTCCCTCAGGAGTGTCCCTGCCCCTTTGCTCTGCCAGGGACCCCTCTGAGGAAGGGCTGTCTACTTGTGGTAGCACAGATGAGATAGATATTTCACTTCTGAAACAAAAGTGTCACTGAGAAGACCATGAATCCCTATCCCAGGCCATATTAGGCAGCAGGAGTTCTCATCCTGACACTTGAGTTTCCCACTAGAAGGAGCTGGCCTTCCCTAGCTGGGTTTGTTGACTGAAGACTACCTAAATATGCATCAGCTGTTGCAACTGTGCTTCCTGCTGACCCTCACCCCTCTGGAGTACTGAGTTTTTCTGTCCAGATGCCTACTGATATCTACTGATGCCTACTGATAGTGCAGGCAAAGAGATCTGTCATATTTAACTGAGTGAAAGGAGGATGAAAAGAAGGTGCACAAGGCAGATACAAGTGGTTTTTTGTATCTTACAGAAGGTTGTCTGCTCCTACAGTGGGTGGCCCTAGTGGGTGACATCCACAACCATGACAGAGTGTTGGAAACAGGCAATCCTTAAGATCCCTTAGAACACAAAGCGTTACATGATTCTATGATTACACATGAAATATGAAGTAATTCCTCTTCTATGTACAATCATGCCTGGGCTTTTCTGTCATTGGTAGTTTTAACATAAGGGCATTGTGTCTGTGTCCTGCTTTAATGATCCTCTAAAGCCAAAGGGAAATAAATAAAGGAAGGAAAAGGAACTCTCAGTAAGAAAAGAGTGACTGGCAATTCATAAAATGAATATTTGGGTACCATCATAATCCTGCAAACAGTTTCTGGTAACATTTCACTCAAATGCTGTGTTTGGACTAAA
>VZSR01001685.1:49678812-49689676 GCA_013398615.1 Brachypodius melanocephalos
CCTTCCTTCCTTCCTTCCTTCCTTCCTTCCTTCCTTCCCCTGTTGGCACAGAGATTAAAGAGGTTAAGAAGCATTAAGCAGAAAGAGAGAAGGTGGTTTTAGAGTTCCTCATTTGAGATCCCAGCTCCAGTGCTTTGGAAGGAATTTCCAGCAGCACTACATAATTGGCTGTTGCACCAGCTACAACAGAGCTCATCCTCACAGCTGTAATTACTGCATGCTTGTGACACCACAGATATTACCATTAACCCTGCATGTGAATCGTCATCTAATTTATTGCCTTAGTTGAGAGCAATTCTGTCTTTCCAGCTGAAAATCTGCAGCATGGATCGCCTCCCCAGATGCAGCCTCACCCGAGAAACTCCTGCTCTCAGGCTTCATGTGCAGTCTTAGACAGTTTAGGACTTTTTCCAAAAAGCACAGCCAATCTTTATTTCCATGCATAATGAAGTTCATTTAGCAACAACTGGTATTTAGGGCACAGAAGGAAGGATATTCTGACAGATGCAAGATGCTGAAAAGGCTAATTATTATAATTTCAAAAAAAAGATAAGAGCTTTGTCTGATGTCCTGACCACACAATGGACACGTGTCCATGATGCCAACCTGCTGCTGGTGAATCTGCAAGAGAGACCCCTGACACCACATCAGGTTCTAAGACTCTCCAAAAAGTGTGGTGTGGGTCTCTGTCTTGTGAAGGTAACACTGAAAAATATCAGAGTAAGATGAGGTGTAAACACTGTTACTTGATAAAGCATTTCTATGAAAAATTTGTACAAAAGTAATTTTTTCATAAAAAATGTC
Organism: Brachypodius melanocephalos; assembly: GCA_013398615.1. Classification (NCBI taxonomy): domain Eukaryota; kingdom Metazoa; phylum Chordata; class Aves; order Passeriformes; family Pycnonotidae; genus Brachypodius; species Brachypodius melanocephalos. The sequence goes on from VZSR01001685.1 coordinate 49,679,617, forward strand.
ATATCTACTAAATTATGGGAGTTTTAATGGAAAATGCTAGTTATCATTGGTAGTTAGTTTTAACTGAAATTAGAAATTTAGTGGCAATTTCTTCTGATATAAATTCATTTTTCTGATTGATACTGTCTAATCAATATTTTGTTACAAGGAATTAAAAATGTAAAGCTTCTTCCTCCTTTCTTTGTGGATCTGTCTCAGTAAATCATGCTTTCCCACAAGTGACCAAAGCAAGCTCTCCTGAATGTTAAAATACTTAAAAATATAGATGAGGCTGAAAATGAGAGCACAAAGGACAGTGAGTATGAGTTTCGTATTAAAATCTCTCACTGACTGATAGAAAAGACAAATGAGTCAATGAAAATATGGTTAAAGAAAATACGAAGATATTATAAAAAACCCATCTTAAGAAAAATGAATGGATGGGAATTAGAATTGTAAATGCATTACAGATGATACTATACATAGTGAAGAAGTATCCATGATCTAAAGTACTTAAGTGTAGAATAATAAAAAACCTCATAGGATTGTAATAGTAATAAAAGAAAGCATAAGCTCTTCAAAGCAAATATTTTCCAAAAAGCAGACTCAAGTAACTTGCCCTCATGATGTTTTCAAATAATTAGTTAATCACCTTCATAACTGAGTTTATCTGAACCCATTTTTAGAAACAGATTAATTCCCACATTCTGGGGGATTATCTGTATAATATAATAATCATCTTTATAATATAATAATACAATATTTCACAGAGCCAGAGATTAGGCTGTCAGATATAAATCCCTACTAACATTATGCCAGAAGCAATAAACTAAACATTGTTTCCTTCTCTATCTTTATTGATAATATTCATCTCACTTACTGTCACTTCTTGTAAAACAGACTTGGTCAAACAAACATCATCTCCATTTTTTTTCTTATTTAAAAAGAAATTATTGGTATGACTCATAAAGTTAGCTGGTGGGACTAGGTTTCTTTGTACCATTTGGATGAGTACCACATACTATTTTATCAAAACTAATTTATTTGGTAGAGAATAGAAGAGAGGCATACTTAAGAGCACAGGAAGTTAAAAATCCAGATTTTGAAGGGAAAATATTCAGGATATTTCTTTCTGGGTACCCCAGGAGTTAATCAATGGCCCAATGTTATTTGACAAAGGCAGGGGGGAAGAGGAGGAGAAGTGATGCTAGGGATCAACTAATGAACTTTGCCTGCAAAATTCACAGCTGAGAAAAGATTTGTGAAGTAGCAAATTATAAGAGAACATAATGCTATTACTGTCTGACCTGGGATGCTTGAAGAAATTACTGAAAAGCCACAAAACAAGTTTTATCACAGACTGTGGTCCTGCACATTTTACACATTTAATTAAGACAAATGGGGGTTTTGTGGTAAGAATCCCTGGAACCTGAGACATTTACAGTTAATTACACTGGTAAAGACAGTCATTTGGATCACTGGTAGCTGGTAGGTACATGTGAAGCGTGGCTTATTCTTATTTTCTGTACAAACCCATCTCTCCCCTCTGACTGGAGAGAGCACTGCATGTTCTGCTTAGCCTGGATGCTAATGGCTAATATAAGGAGAAATTTGTCCTACCATTTTCCTTAGCAAATAGAAGAGACAGAGTTATAGGTTACATACAAAGGTAAGGATGGGATGACACTGCCTAAGCATTGACACTGGTATTACATAACCATTTTCCTCAGGCTTCAGGTAAATGGATCCCCAAAAGCCTCATACTGTACCAGAACTCAAACCAAGGACTGAAAGGATTAATCAGCTTTTCTTGATCTAATCTGCAGGAAATTCTTGGAGCCAGTGCCACAACCACAGGAAGTGCAGACTCCCTGTACACCTCCTCAGTGGATGTTTTTAGGATTCTGTGTCCACTCGCTCAGTATTACATTCTTACATTACTCTGTGCTACATATTTTTATTCCTATCCTTCTTTACATGGAATATTTGCCTTATCCCTTACTCATTCCTCTCAGCCACTGCAGAGACTCCTGTCTCTCTAAGACATCTGTATTTTGTGGTGCTGGTATTCATTTGGGTTAAGAAATAGAATTTTTTTCCAAAAAGAGATTAATTATTCAAGGCCTGCAACTATGAAGGAAAAAGAATTGAGCAGAATTGTATGCAGTGTTTATAATAATTTCCAGAAACATGCTAAAGAACTGAAGAAACAGAAGAAGGGTAAAATTTATTACCTTCCACTGGAAAAAAAAGCCCAACCAAACTAACAACAAACAAACAAACAGATCTAGGGTCTTACAATAAGCAGTTGTTCTTTTCATGCAATAAGGTTAGTATTTTTAACCTTGTCATCTGTATCAGAATCCTGTATCGGGAAAATATGGATTTTTTTTTTTTCTGAGTTAATTGGAAGGTTTATATAACAGTAAAGCCTTTCGTAAAATTATTAATAGTGTAAAATTTAAAACAAAACACTTCAAGTACTTGTGGATTTAAAAAAAAAATTAGTCAGTTTTTGCACACCCTGTAAATTTAGAAATTATCCATGGAGTTAATTTTAATTCTTTTTAGTCCTATTCCAGACCAACTTATCCAAGAGAAAAATCTGACCTTCTGAAACAGGAAAGTCTCTTTAAGATCTTATTGTCTCTCTGGGGAAAAAACCAAACCCTCCTAACAATACCTACTCACACAGCTCAACAGCTCAGTACAGTAATTTACAGACAGAAAATTCCTCTCTTAGCAAGACTATCACTGAAACCAACTGAATTCAGGACAATAGCAGGATTTAATCATTACTTGAATTGCTAAAGAAAGCAAACAAAAAACTCCCTCAGTGTATCTTACATATTTTATGATAAAGATTCTTTTCTAAATTAATCTTTTAAGAATAAATGAAAAATTGAATCCTTTATTAAGCCAAACAGACAAACCTAATTTCTCATTTTTATCTGAATTACCTTGACTTTCTCTTCCTAAAAGATTATTTCCAATCAAGTTATAACTTTCATGACAAGACACTCTTGTGGTCTTTGGGTCACATCATTCTCTCAGTGACACTGATACAATTCAGTATAACTCAATTGAAATCAGTGGCATTGTGCTGAATTGATTCTAATTAGACAAAAAAAATCTAGAATCTAAACTTTGTCATTGTACAAAGACAACAGCAGGAATAACTTCACAGATTTTAGCTCGTAACACAAATTTTATATCTTTCAATTGCAGGACAGAAAGGCTTTTGTTAAGCAGAGATACGCAGTCCTGATGCTCAGAAATTGAGTTTTATTTGAAGACTGTTGATTTGCCTCATTGTCTCTGAGCAAGAAAATATTTCAAACTTTTCCATTATGAGAAGTAGTGCACTTTTCAAAAATAAGAGTTGAATACTTGGCACTTTTCCATCCTGATTTTTCTGCTCTGCATTAACAACAGTCCAACAGGCATCTGCTCAAGGGGGAATGTGGCAAGATTTGTACATATAAGTCAGTCTTTGTATCTTTGCTTTTATTCAGTCAGCTCCAAGGCAGTCCATGGGGAGTAAAACTGCAGCGCTCTGAGGGTAAATAACAGCCAGCCAACTTTGTATTTGCCTGCAAAGATCTATTTCAATCCTTTGGGAGCATTTGTTTATCAAAAAGTTATTCTCTTGCTTTTCAACTATACCAGTTGGTCTAATAAAACAGGTTACAGCTGCCTCTAATTCTTGCTTTGCCCATGTCCTGTGACAATCATGGCTGTAATAGCCATGACAAAAGCAGGATATAAACTCATTACAGTGGGGCCCAGTGGGTGGGACAGCACACGGTGCAGGGGGAAAAAACACAGGATGTTTCAACAGGACATCAGGAATTTTTTTTTTCCCTTAAAGGGTGATGGAGCACTGGAGCTGGACCAGAGAGCTCATGGAGCCTCCATCCTATGAGATATTCCACAACTGTCTGGACAGGGTGCTGGACAACTGGCTCCAGGTGTCCCTGTTTGGGCAGAGTGGTTGGATTTATGATCTCCAGATGTTCCTCCCAACCTCAACCATTCTGTGATTCTGTAACAACTAAATATCTAAAACTTTCTTTAACAAGTCTCTGCTAAATGCTTTAGGGGAAATGAGAACAGAGGAAAGTTATCCTTTTCTCATGGTCTCATGTAACATGATCTGAGTCCTCTTCCATTCTCCTGCTCTTCTTGTGACAACTCAGGTATATTCAACTTAACTAAAGAATGCATTTGCCTCTGGTTTGGATATTTCCTTACTGTCATTTACATTAAGGATCACTATATTTTTTTACATCCAAAGTTGACACTTCAAGTCTTTTACCAGGAATATGAAGAGGCAAAGATACCATGTCTCTCCTTTTTACTGAAACGCATTTTTTTTCCTCAAAACCTACATTCTAGTCTTCTTCAGTGAATAAAATCAGACATGTAGCTCCAGACATCCAAAATCTGGAGCACTAGAAAAAGTCTTATGGAAAAGAAAAAGAAAATCTGAATAGTTTGATGGGTTCCAAACACATGGGTTTTATTGGAAAGTTCAGGGATGTTAAGTTTTGGAGTGGATTCATTCTTCAGAAGGGAAAGCTCTGGGAAAACCTTTTAGCAAATTTCCAGTGCCTAAAGGGGCTATGAGAGAACTGGAGAGGGCCTTGTTTTACATGGACATGTAGTGATGGAATGAGGGTGAATGGCTTTAAAATGAAAGACAGTAGGTTTAGGTTAGATAGATCAAAGAAATTATTTACTGTGGGAGAGGTGAGGCACTGAAACGGGTTGCCCAGAATAGCTGTGGATGCCCCATCCCTGGAAGTGTTCAAGGCCAGGTGGGATGGGGTTTTGAGCAACCTGGGCTAGTAAAAGTTGTCCCTGCCCATGGCAGGGAGATTGGAACTAGATGATCTTTAATGTCCCTTCCAACCTAAACCACTCGATGATTGCATGATTCTAGTATTTGGTCCATCTTTGTTTTTAACCAAGAATGAGGAAAGTCTGTATGCCAACCTGCTTCCATCCCACTAGATAAAACAGTTCCACACACAGCTTTGACATCATTTCTGCCTCCATCCCAGCATAATCCCCACTGTGGTTTTGCTGCACATCAGCAAGGACTCTCATCAGCAGTGTTACATCTCAGCCACCCATCCCAAACAGAGGCACTGACAAGATTTTCCTCTATGGATCCTAAATGCTCCCCTAATCCTACCTCACAGGCTGCACCCCCTATTGCAATTGGATGTATAGATGTAGTTTATAACAGGAATTTGTAAGAAGTGCAGGTGCTGTTGGCTCTTCTCACACAAACGATGCAGGGTATGGGTGTGATGGTCTGACAGCACTGATGCCTGTCCCAAAACTCTCACTAGCTTAAGCAAAGAATTTCCTCTGTAGTTTATCCAAACTTTTTGTGTGCAGCTCAGCTGGTTAGAGATCTCAAGGGTACATATTTCCTTGTAGTGTAGACAATCTGTCTAATGGGTATAGGAATACACCTTTGCTGCACAGGGACACTGAGAGGATAGATTAGGTAATAACTTGAAAGCACTGTACGAGTGAACAGTGCTGTGCTATATAATTGCTAAGTATTGTTATTTTTTCTTACAAAACCAGTTCAGAAGTACCTGACAGGTTCACAACTAAGCTCTAAGACATAAATACTGAGAAATGTCCATCTTTGATTTTGTAATACTGCACATGGCACTTAGGAGAATATTATTACAGTATCATCTGAGAAGGATTGTTATTTTTGGCCAGGTATCAAACTACTGTCAGCAAATGAGATTTGGTAAAGTATTTTCTGTTGTTTGTTTTTAAAGGGTAACTCCTCCTTGGTTTTCTAACTCCCCTTTGTTTTTTTTTATTTTCTCTTGTACAGAAAGGCTGTGTGGAAGTGTGCAACTCCAGGGTGCCCTGATTTCAGCTGGAGTACAGATAATTTTCTTCCTGGTAGCTGGTACAGTGCTGTGCTTTAGATTTGGTATGTGAATAAGCTTGATAACACTGTAATGTTTTAATTGTTGCTAAATAATGTTTACCCTCGGTGAAGGAGTTTTCAGTTTCTGGAGGGCTACAGAGATGGGGAAGAGCCTGGAAGAGAAACTTTACATGGAGCAGCTGAGGTCACTTGGTCTGTTCAGCCTGGAGAAGAGGAATCTGAGGGGAGACCTTGCTGTGGTCTTCAGCTTCCTCAGGACTGGAAACAGAGGGGTGTCACCTTGATTTTTTTCAGCTTTCTGATGTTTGCATTTTTGTAATAGAGTTTCTCACAGATTTTTCATGTAAATAATAACATTACATTGTTTACATGAAAATCTGTGAGAAACTCCACTACAAAAATGCAAACATCAGAAGGCTGAAAAAGATGAGGGTGACAGAGGGGCAGGTAAGAATCTCCTCTGGTGATCAGTGACAGAACCCAAATAAATGGCCTGAAGATGACTCAGCAGATGTTTAGGTTGGATACCAGGAAAAGGTTTTTCACCCACAGGGTGGCTGGGCACTGGAACAGAGTCCCCGGGTGAGTGGTCAAGGGTCAAATCTGACAGAGTTCAAGAAGTATTTGGACAATTCTCTCAGGCATATGATGGGATTCTTGGGATTGTCTTGTGCAGATCCAGGAGCTGGACTTGGATGATTCCTGTGGGTCCTTTCCAAATCAGGACATTCTATGATGGTTTAAAAGGCATCTGGACCTGGCACTGAGTAATGTGGTTTAGTGTGGTTTAGGAGTTGCACTGGTAGCACTTAATTGCTAGTGGGATTTTATGATCTTGAATATATTTTCTGACCTTGACAATTCCATGATTCTATGTCATTGACAGGAAAAAAAAAAAAAAAAGGGAGAAAGCACCTACAAAAGGTGCCTAAAATGGACATTTTGAACACATCTTTCTCATGAAGATTTCAGATCTCTTCCAGCATCCTGGACTCTGCTGTGCAACCACACACACCCAAGGGTGGAGCTTTGTCCTGGGGCAGTTGTGCACAGAGGCTCAGGGATCTGGAGGTACTCAGTCATGTTTCTGTAATAAATACCTGTGCATGCAGAGAGACGTAGATGAGACCTGGATTCAACTTATTCCATAGGTTCACTTAGTGGAGGAAACAAAAGATTTTGGACTCCAGTGATGTATTCAGAGGGATACCACCAAGCCTCCCCATTTTATGCAAGATTCCCTGAAAGAAAAAGCTGAACGACTCCTGAACTGACTGAGGAAATGCTGCACACTGTAACCCAGCATATCAAAGAGAACTGGGTTATGGGATAATTTAAAATACGTAATTAAGTAACTTCTTAACCAGTACTAAAGCTGTTGTCAAACGTGAGCCTGTAAATCTCTGTCAGAGGAGCACAGGGGCCATCTGTAAGCTACAACCACTCTGGCCCTAACTCTTGGTGGATCTAAGAAAAATTAACACACGTGCTGTTTAAGTTAATCAGACTCATAAGCAGAACCCAGAGTGGGTAACAGTCTGTCTTTGTGTCATATCCAAGAGCAAGACTCCCAGAATAAAGGCAGTGACTGCTGTTGCAATTTGTATGCCGTAATGAGGAACCAGTTCTAATTATCCTCACTCTCATCTTCTGTACTTTTGTATGTTCCAGTTGCAAAAAGTTCTATTTCCTAACATTTGTTTTAACAGTTTTGTTTTCCTGTCTTGTTTCTCAGATATTACATAGAATATTTCATTTTTCCTGAAAAGTTATGCTTCCCCTGTGTGTGCTATTGAATAATCATGCTTTAATCAATGCTACTAAATCTGAAGTATTTCTTGTGCTTCCAGGTATTGATTCTACTCTCTTCATTTATTTTATTTCTGTAAAACACTGCAGTATTTTCTGTATATGGGATCAATCTTTAGGCTCAGATCTCTCTCTAATCACCATTGTTAAGGTTATCTAGATGCTCAGAAAAGATGTAGGCTCATGAAATATTATAAAGTCTTTTCCTGTGCTGAACAATTGTATATATGGTGGTAAAAAGTCAATTAAGTCTCTCCCATACACAAACTAAAATATTTTATATTCCATATTTATTTATATTGTTGCTTTCCCAGGTGTTATTGAGACTGGAATTCAGCCTACATTATTTAAATCAGGCACTTGGTTCAGCCATGGAGTTGGTTGCTCAGTTGCATCATTATTTCCAGTACAATGTCAAACTTCAGAGAAATTCTCATTACTGGGATCTATTCTGGACTCAGAAGCAACCTTGTTTTCATTGCTGAGCCATGAAATCAAAATCTGGACTCTATGACAAACACTGCAGTACAAATTTACAGATATATATGCAGTATCTGAAGACATAGCTGAGTGCAGGCTTTGAATGTGGATGATCACAGCTGTTGGGAAAAGTAGAATTGTGGGACTGTACCTGCAAAATCAACTGTACTACTGTGGCTGTTACAGTGCATGTCCCTGTCAACCATGGCAGCGTGACCAGGGTAAGAGTAATTAGACAGGTAACAAGTTTATTAATGTAAACCCAGTGAAGACATCAGCATAGTGATGAGAAACTCTGAACTTGGTGGACTTGTGGCATGGGTTGCCACTGAGAAACAGAAACTTATTAAAATATTAACACTATTTGGTGCAGAATCACAGAGTCATCAAGGTAGGAAGTGATCTTGTAATCATCTGGTCCAAACCCCTGCTCAAGCAGGGTCAGAAAGAGCTGGCTGCCCAGGACCATGTCTGAGGAAATGCAAAGCAAAGGCTCGTTCATGGTGTGGTGTGGAAGATGTAGAAGGGACCTAAATAAAAAAAGGAAAGAACTCTGGACAAGATCACTGAAGTATGTCTTAGTCAGAAACTCTCTGATAATTTTGGTTGAGACAACTGTTGAAGATTTTCACTGAGACTGAGTAGAAAAGACAGATAACAATATAATTTAATAACATCAACATGCAACAGACAGATGAATTTCAGCAGAAAGGGACTGTGATTCAGCCCAGATGTACTCAGATTAACAAAATACTTAAATATTAGACAGTTGCAGGCTTGCTTAGAATGCTGGAAGCAACTGTAATTCCTCTGGTAGGAGAAGACACCCATGAATTCAGGAGAGCTTATTGCTCAGGCTGCAAAATACTGTGAGGGTCTGAGTCCAACCATGTCATTAGAGCCAAGAATATAATGTTTGGCTCAAATATATGTCATATAGATCTTTAAGGTACTGTGAACCATGATATCCTGTCCTTAACCTAAAGATATGGTAATTTGTGAATTATTCTTGAAATGTCTAAAAGAAGTGAAGATCCAGTTATGTTGTAGGGAAAGCTTTAATAATTTAATATTGATGAAATGGTTTGCCTTGGTTAGCAATGAGTTTCTTGGGAAATTGAAAATATGCTTCCTCAAAAGGATGTGGATTTTAAAATGTGTTGCTGTTTTCTGTAACTAAATCTCAACTTTTAATTTAATTAAATATATTTAGAGGAAATCTATTAATACTGAAATTCAGGGTTTATTAGGTACTTTGCCATGATAGTAATTTGCAGCTGTGCTCTGTTTTGACTCACAGAGTGATTACTACTCAAAGACAAACTGTTTTTAATATGATACTGTGACATATAATTTATTTAGCTAATTCTTAAAGTAACTTAATCACAGGGATGCATTCCTTGTGGAAATTTTTATGAAGTACACAAAGTATTTTGTTTTAAACTACCAACATATATTAAAAAAGTCTCCATCTCTAAATCTGATATTCATTAATGGTACTTGATGGAGAGTTTAAATTGTCACTCTGAATCCCAAGAACTTGGATGGGAAGGTGTGAAAGCCAAGCTTGCTCCACCTCAACCTCCAGAGACCTGCTAGCAGGAGATGCACACATTAATTAGCAGCTGGGAGCTCAGCTCTTGGTACACTTCTTGACTGCAGAACGCTGACATATTCTAGACTTTGATAATAATTTTTTGGGGATGAGGGAAAACATGAAAAAACAGTGCTTAGCAAACTCTTTTAATATACTAAGCTGCAGTATTTATCTCAGGCTTTCTCTGGACAGTGTGGTCACAGGCTGCAGGAGTACAAATTTTTCTGTTCACTTGGCATTCCCTTATCTGTAAACTGTGGAGAGGA
>VZSR01001685.1:49689999-49703958 GCA_013398615.1 Brachypodius melanocephalos
TTCTCTCCTCTTGGACAGCAGATCCATCTGTTGGATCCTGAAGTTTATGGGCAATGTCAGGAAGGAATGTTGTGCGAAATTCCCACTGTCTGCCTACTCCAGCAACACAATTAAGACGTTGGAGTCTGGATCTCATGGTAATTCTGTGATGGGTGAAGTCCATCTAGAAGGTGCTCCAGCCTACAGCAGTGCAACTCTCTACAGATGTTGAAATTAATGAGACTTGGTAGACTGAAATAGCTTATAGATGAGCTTTAATTTAGACAGGAATGGAGGCTTCTCTGGGTCTGAATTTCAAACATTCTTTGGGATTGTGAGATAACATACCCAGCTATGAATGATCAGATATGTACCTTTAGTTTTTTCCCTGCTGTGAAAGGGTTCTGTGCTCTTGGCATTATTTCTAAAGAGAGAGAACAATACCTCCCTTCAGCCAAGGGATTTCTGAAAGCCTGTGAAGATTATTCATGCTCCCTACAGACTCAGGGGAGAGAAATTTGTCCAAAAGTCCTCTCTGAACTGTTTTGTTCTACAGATTCTGGAGAGGTATTTTCTCTCTCAAAATATCTCAGAGAGGCCAAGCCCAGGAGCCAAAGCAGACACAAAGAAGTTTTTAAAAAACATACTGAGTGTAGCACAGGCCAATCCACTCAGCTGGCTCGGGGAAGTTTTGGCAGAACAGCTGAACTCTTGGGTGCTCAATAGCACAAAACACCGGAAAAAAAAAATCTCCTACATCTGACTTCATATCATTTTCGTTATGACTTTATGTCTCTGCCTTTACTGTCCTTTTGTTTCCATTCTTTCCTTTGGTATTTTTGTCTTCCTAAATAGCAGTGATAAGCATATTTATGCAGATCTCTTAGTAGGCAAATGTATTCTTGTATGTGCTCTAATGTGATTCTTGTCATGTTGTTCATTATTCCTTCAGACTTTAATAATGTTCTCAGTTTGATATGGCTAAGAATAATGAGTCATTTATTCCTATTCAAGAAGCTAATTAAAAGACTCAGTTTTGCTTCTCTTAGGTGGGTTGATAGCTTAATTATAGATGTAAGATTCACAAAAAAAAATCCCCTTTCTATGCTGGGTAGCCCTACATAACCACACCATGTCTTGCTTTCCATTTTCTTCATGACATTGTATATTACAGTTCAGTTGAAAAAGAACAATACAATGAAGTTTGAAACAAAATGCTTCTGTTAACGAGCTGCAAAGTTATGATGAGCAATTACTATGTGAAAGCTAAAATGAGTATTATTTGGAGCTGGGACTGAGGTTTCCATTGTATGTCTGTACAGAAAATAGAGCCTGGCTATTGTCTTCTCTTGTCACCTCCAGCTCAGATCATAAGTAATGGAACAAGAGTGATGCATGGCTGTGTGCCCATACAGGGCTCAATTCTTCAAAGTGGAGAAGTCCATGCAAAGCCAGAGACGTGCAGAGCTTCCTGGGGTTTTGCCTTTGTAACACTGTATGCCAAGAGTGATTTAGAGCTACACTGTGGTGCCTTCCCAATAGTTTTCCAGATTTATATTTTACTTGTATTGTCTTCTTGTTACAGCTTGCTGTTAAACACCATAAATTGTGAAATAAAGAATGAAGACCTAAAGGAGCTCTCTGAGTCAGCCCAGCAGAACCACAGAGCAAACAGAAATAGTGGTATGTCCTTAACTCCATAAAGTCCCCAGTCCTGCAGACCTTTAGGGTCCATAAGAAAAGCAGAGGGATCCCTAGACTAACAAATACTGAAGGTAGAACTGTGTGGGGAACTCCAGCCAGGAGATGGAGGCTGTGGAACAAGGCAAAAAACTAGAGAAAGAACCAGCCTCTGCCAGGGACTCAGCAGGGTTATATGGGAATGACTGTCCTCAGGAAATCTGGAAGGGATCTGCTGGTCTCCTACAGCAGGATCTATCCAGGCACCTCCCTGCAGTGCTGCTGCAAACTGGACCCTGTCAAGTGGTTTATTTCAGTGGACAGCTGGTGGATATCTTGCTGTGTTCAACATTTTTTTATCATTCAAGTTCATCTTGAGAGGCTCATAAAGGGGCACTGTGTAAGAACCCTGTGTTGCCATTCTGTAAGAGGAGATTGGAAACAAGGAGGAGGTCAAAAACCTTCGCGTCTGCCCTGAGTGATACCTCCCTTTTTAAAGGAATTCAAGACACAGTTGGGTCAGCCTAAAGTGACATTTCCACTGAGTTTTATTGAAACTTGATGGGATATGGACAGCTGCAGATCCTGGGAGTCACAGCATGGCCTAGCTCAAGGTTTGGATGCTCCTGACTTCATTTACTTGAAAGGGTTTTTTCTTTAAAAAAGAAACACACTTTTCATCTTGCTTTGAGGCAACACCTGCCTATCATGAATAGCAGAGAAGTATCTGATGATGGCAACCTTTCCAGTCATGATCTCCCATCATTACTTCCTGGAGCTACAGCTACATGCTCTTGCTGAGCATGGCAAATACATCTGACTGTACTGACTGTCCACTGATTATTAGGTCTGCATCAGGGACTAGTCCTTTCTGTCTATTTTAGACAACAGTCTTAACTTCAGACATCAATCCTCTTCGCTCTCTTCTCTTCTCTTCTCTTCTCTTCTCTTCTCTTCTCTTCTCTTCTCTTCTCTTCTCTTCTCCTCTCTTCTCTTCCTCTCTTCTCTCTGCTTCTTCTTCAGAGATATTAGACTACAACTTTGAAAGCTTGTAATAAAAGTGCTAAGAAAAGATTTAAATACATATTTACAGTAATGCACCAGCACTAATATGTTGGCTCCTTTCCTGGAAAGCTATAGGAGCCCATGACAAATTTTAGACAGTCAGAAAATCTTAGAGGAGAGAGAAATTAAAAGCCATTGAAATAGGAAGCAAATAGTTTAGCACTGGAGGTGGAAGGAAGGTTTTCTTACTCCTCAAACGATTTAAGATGGAGTATTAAAATCCTGATGAGGGAAAGGAACTCTGTATTATGAACACAGGACTCAGGGAAAGAGTAGGACTGGAAGGAAAAGTATTAAAATAGGTACAGCTGGTGGTTTTGAATTGGTGGGTACTTTCTTGTGTCGGCCTTATTTAATAAATAAAAATGGTGGAGTTAGACAACCAGCAATGGGTTTGAAGGTTTATGGTCTTTTGGACCAAACAAGTGGTCCAAGTCACCTAATGATGGAGAGTTCAAACACATACACTGTAGTGGTGCATTTTGGGTCTTACTAAGTTTCCCCCCGAGTCACAGCTAACTCCTGAGTCCTGTTCATCACTCTGCAGCCCCGCCCTGATGCCTGGAAAATTCCAGGAAGGCTGTCGAGTGATTAGCCAGGGTCTCGGCTCTCCCACCTCTTTTTATGCATTGTATTGTTTTACTGATGTTCCTTTGGTTCTGGGTCACTCCCCCCTTCTGGACTGGTTCCTGACCTGTACCCTTCCCCTGCCCTCACTCTGGTACTCAAGGTGAGACCCAGAGGGGAAAATGGCTTCTGCTGGGTTCTCTCTGGGGTTGAAATAAACCAGAGCTGAGCCCCACAAGGGTCCTCCCTTAATTTGTTGCCACTGCCACCTTTCTGCTGAAGGCACAGACCCACCGGATTGGTAAGATACCAAACTGTATCTTTAAATGTGAGGTCAGCGCCAGAGTTAGCCAGAGAGCAGCACCAAACCCTGACTATACACCACTGAATAAACCTAAATTACTGGGTATAAATAATAATTTTGATTCTAAATGAACTGTTTTTCAGTGTTTCTATCAGATTTGGCTGTAATCTGAAGTCATTGTGTGACAAAAGCATATATTAAGTAAACCTAGATATATTGCCCTTACTGGAAAAATCCACAGCTCAATTTCATGGTAATTTCATAATATATATATTTCAATAGCAACTTAATTGCAATGTAGAATCCAGGATTACTCCTTAAATATGTGTGACCAGTATGACTAAGATTAAATATTTGTCTCCCTTTCTGCTGGAAATCAAATACAAAAATTCTCTGCTAACATTTAAGAAGTGGCACTGTCTAATTTGGAATGACCAACACGTAAGTGACAACCTGATGGCTATTTAGCAAAACTTAGAATCATAGAATCATAAAATTGTTTGGACTGGAAGCAACATTAAAGATCATCTATTTCCAACACTCTGCCCTGGGCAGAGACACCTTCCACTATCCCAGGTTGCTCAGTGCCCCATCCAACCTGACCTTGAATACTTCCAGGGATGGAGCATCCACAGCTCCCCTGGGCAGCATGTACCACGGTCTCACCACCCTCACAGTAAAGAATTTCTTCCTAATATCCAATCTAAACCTGCCATCTTTCAGTTTAAAGCCATTGCCCCTTGTCCTTCTCCAGTTCTCTTGTAGTCCCTTTAGGTGTTGAAAGGCTGCCATAAAATCCCCTTGGAGCATTTTCTTCTCCAGGCTGAACACCTCCAATTCCCTCAGCCTTTGCCCACAGGAGAGGTGCTCCATACCTTACTGCAAGATTCATAAGGACTCTGAACTGGAATCATCAAAGCTTCTAAGGTTTAGACTGTGATAATTAATGAAGCAACATTTATTGATTATATCTAGGGAATGAATATCATTAAGAATTGTGAATGTGTGTGCAGGAACTGAGGGCACCAGGGTTCCTTAAAGACAGCTTGAAAATTCAGTTTAGAACTTTTGTTAGAACAGCTATTTGGAGCCCATTTTAACAGATGTGAAATATACCAATACATCCTGTAAAGGCTGGTCTAAGGAGGAGCAAACTCTAGTTCCATGACCACGTTGGCCAGCCACTTCAAGGGAGACTTCTTAGGACATGAAAGCTTCCTGTCCTTGTGTATGCCACACCCTTGCTGTTGCAAAGACAGATAAGGGTGATCCACTCCATGAAAAGGCTCCTCAAGAAAAGTAAGGCTAATTTCACCAGTTTAATGTAGTGTTTAATTGTTGGCCTTTGCACAGTCAATAAAATAAACCTTATCTGCTGATTTCTCCTTGAAGTGAGACTTCTCATTTCAGCCAAGGGCTGAATTTGAGCCTCTTTGTTTTCATGGATACCAGATTTCTCATGTAAGGCTGAGACTTATGATAATCCATTGCAAGTAAATCTAATAAACCTGTCAGCTCAAGGACTCTGCTGTCCTATAACAACTTGAAACCAACACAGAGCGCTCTGCTGCCTGCCCACTTTCTGAGTATGAGATAGCCTTGAAGAAAACAAAGAAACTGCCTGGGCAGCATGGCTGAATGGTGTTAATGGCACTGTGTGCCAGGATCTGCATTCTCTAAGAGCACCAACAGCTCCAGCTGACACTGTACTTGAACCCTAAAAATAGCCAAATCTAAGCATTTGGGGTTTTTCTGTGGTAGCTGATGCTTGTTGGCACTGGCACATTCTCTCTGCTACCTCTAATGTCCTCAGGAACAAAAAAGATGATGGAAAATCTCCCCCACATCTGGGGGATGTTGTTCACTTTTGCTCACAGCAGTCTGGTCACAGAGAAATGCTGTGTCTGATCGTCTTCATTATCCAAAGCTGAATAAAACTTTTTATGATCAAAGAAGGCTAAAATGGTGCCAGCCTACAGCTGATATACCAGAGGATTTCAAAGAGCTTCAGTGAGTGGGGGATAAAATTCAAGTTTTTCCTGAATCCCAGCACTCGGTAATCCACATGGGAAGATTCCCCACAGGAGTCCTCTCAAGGTCATCAATATATTTTATGATATATTGCTCAACATCCACACAGAAATCTCAATTTCACTTTAAATTGCATAACATGCAGTTGCTTGGAATTCACAGTGAATGTTCTGAAAAGTAATGTATTTTAAATTAAAAGCTACTGCTTTTTAAGACATATGCCATATAAGATAGAAAATTCATCATAATATCTTCCAAAAGGATTAATGGGAGAATCCAGCCAGGCAGTAATTTGGCCTCGAAAATTCTGTTTTGCTCATGACAGTAACTGGTGAGGGATCTCTCCCTGTCTTTACCACTGCATATGAACCTTTCATGGTATTTTCTGCCTGCCCTGTCCAGCTGAGGAAAGGAGTGACGGAGTGGTTTTGAGGGCATGGGGCATCCATTCACCACAGCCAGATTCCTAAATAAACAGACAAGCCAAGTATGGGGGCTTCAGTAAGGACTGAATGATGAATATCTCCCTGCATGCTTGACCACAGCAAATGAGTAAATCGTGGTGGATAAACATGTGCAGCACACACTGCTTAGAGACACTCTGGGAAATGTTAGAGGAGGAGGAAAATATCTTAGGAGTGTGGAGGGTGGCTTCAAAACTCCCCACAAAACACAATGAGAGAGAGAAGGCTCTCCAAGCTTGAAAAGAGCAATTTTTTAGGAACTGCAAGCACTTAAGTCTATAGCTTTTATTTACTTTAGGAGTTTCTTTTAGTCACTAAGTATTCTTTATAAATGGGGAAGGTCTATTCTCTAGATAAATTCAGAACAGTAAATATAATTCTAGTGTGTGTTATTTCACTGTGGAAGTGTAGGCAGTTTTGTGTGCTTTGTTTGCCTCCAGTTTATGTGCCAGTTTTTCATTTTGAGCAGATCAGAGCCCAGAGGAGATTAAGAGAAAACTTCTCTTAAAAGCACAGGAGTTTATATGTACTCCTAGGCCATAAGCCCCCCCTTTTATGGACAGATATGATTCAAAAATGTTGATATCTCCTCATGCCTGGAACAACCATGCCACTGAGTCCTCATCATACACTCTTTGCCATGGAAACATCTGCTTTGTCCCAATGTGTCACCATTTCCAAGGGCAGCAGGACAGACAGATACACAGCATTCACAACCAGACTCTGAAAATACATTTATTGCTGCTTGTCCTTCCTGTCTTTACACTTTTTGTATTGGCAAGATGATCTCTGGGGCAAACATTGCCTTTTGCCATCTGTTTCTGTGTATCCAGGCCAACTCTGATCCTCATTATTTATGATGGCAGAGCTGATATAACACAAATTGCCTCCTCCAGATCCCGGTTTTTTTTTTGTTTTTTTTTTTTTCATTTCAGATTTCAAATGTTCTTTTCTAAACTTTGAAAAAGCTAGCAATACTTTGACTCAAATGTGATTAAAATTCTTATTTTTCTTTTCCTTTACCTGGCTCCACGTCCTCTAAATTCCAGGTAATGACAATCCCACATAATTCTCACACTCATTATCTCACATATCTTACAAAGCATGAAACCATCCTCATCCAAGATCCCACATTCTGTTCCACATATTAGATAAAATTGCCCTGCTTTTGCTTCAATATTTCACCAGCTTTATTTACTGCTCCCAGAACTTTGTGCATCTCCACAGCCATCAACACTCCCTTTTCTCTCTCCTTTTAAAATCACAATACTTGGTGGTGGGCAGATCATCTTCTCTGTGACAATTTTTAGTAATTTAAGATTGTTTTCTCACTTTTTCCAGTTCCCCAGCAATAAGAGCTAGAAGGGTGAAGGAAAGGCAGTGAAAAGGCAAGAAAGAAGTAATGACTGAAATAAAAGAATAATGCAGACATCTAAAGCAAATATAAATTATATTTCACTGGTTTTCATCAGTTTTGGAAAATAGGTTTTCATCCTCACAAAAATCCAAAACACAGAATCAGAGATAAAAACAGCACAGCAGCATGGCCAGGCTGATCTCCTCATCACTGAACCATAGATTTTAGAAACCTCCCAAAAGACTCTGTGTTCTTGTATCAGTCATGAGGTCATTTTCTCCATTTATTTCTGCAAATATATATAATTACAAATGCCCTTTGAAGAACTGTTACAATTGAGTATATTGCTTCTAATTGCTGAGCAGCAATTGTCAAAACAAATGAGCATCAGAAATGTGGCAGCTTTTCTTTTTTTCATTCTATTTACTTCTATACTCATTAATTTGAGAAAATAAGTAAATTTGGAAAAACACTGAGGTCTTAATGTGTTTAATTTGCTCATGTTTATCCTGGCCCCAGAGGGCCAGCATATTCCATGCATCCCTTCAGATGCATATAGGACTTCTTTTCATGTTTAAGTGGGGCACACTCTGTTCTTAGGCACTTCCCTGGGATCAGAGGTGATTTCCATCTTGCTGAAGGAATTTGACACTCAGTAAATTTTCAGCTAAGTACTCTAGTTTTTATAAATGAAAATTTTTCAGGGTACAGTGCTGTTGCATGACTACTTATTTTGCTGGTGCTGAAAGTCAATATATTAATTACTGTCAAGGAAGGCAAGAAATTGGTTTTAGCAGGATCTCATTCAGACTAATGTTAAAAATTTCAATTTCTATTTGATTTTGGTTCACTACCTTCTCTACAATTTGTGGCCACTGTCCAAAGCACAACAGATGAAGGACTAGACTGCAAAACCTAGATCACAAATAGAAGAAGCTTCAGACAAATGAGAAGAAATAGTTTATAAATACTTCTGGATTTTTTTTCCTTTGGTAAATTATAGGACAGTTAATTTAGAACTCCAAGAAAGCTTCAGCTTAACTTTAATAAGCAGCTATAATTTATATGTAGACACTCAAAATGGTAATAAAACAATCATTATTTTCTAATTATAATTGAAAATAACAATTTTATTAGATTGTAATTGGTATATAAACATTAGGAGTTTAAAGTATATAAACAGAAACCTGATCATTTATTTGAATCAAATAAGAACTTACTTTGAAGCTGATCTCATTAAAGTGAATGTGTGACTGATAAACCCAATCTCTATTTCACTCTCAATGTCTGATATTAATTTTATATTAGTTTGAGATAAATATGTTAGTGTTACCTGCAGGGAAGAGGCGTGAACATCTGTCAGTCTAAATTTCTATAAAATCTGAATCCTGGCACACCAAGATCCATATTCTCAAATATTTCATCTGCTTCAAAGGTATTTAGGAGCCTAATTCTCCTGTTAATTCAAACAGTAGTGTCTGCATAAATTCTATTGTCTGTTGGATCTTTATAATAATTTCTGAAAAACTTAGGTCTTTAGCCACCCAGATAATTTTGATAGCTTTGAGTCTTAATTGTAGTGAGCAACTGAACATAAAAAATAAAGTGGGTCAGTGCTATCAGATCTTGAAGTAACTGATTCAAGAGTGAGCCCAGGCAGGGGTGCACAGGTGCCACATGGAGGAAAGGGAATTTCCTGGTTTTGTATGGTCAGTGTTGTAAAAGCTTTGTAAAGCAAGTGATGGAAACCTGATTATTGCACAGAGATGCTGCTGCCACGGGAAAGCTTTGGGTGCTCAAAGAAGGTGTGAAGGATTGCAGATCTGGCACAAGGCCAGGAAAATCAGCAGATGTCTTGCAAAGCCTTTGTAGGTCCTGAGGTGTTCTTGAGGTTCATGATACACCATTTTGGAGTGAGTTTCAGGAGCACTGTAATATGAATGAGGCATAAAGCACCCAGCAAAACCTAAGTGGAAAGCTCAGTATTTTTGGTCCTTGAAGTGTCAGGGAGTTTTCTGAGAGTGCAGCCACTCACACACAGTGTGCCAGTCTGTTCCCACACATGGACAATACAGATCTCTGTGGGGTACAGGTGTGATTTCTTACCTCCCACTTAATGATTTTCTTTTTCATGCATGTCTGGGCCAAAACACTTTGTTCCTGTCCTTCAGAGAGCTCTTTATTAAGTTGTGTCAAGACAAGAAGAGTTTGCTAAAATACCAGCTCTGGACACATGCTCACATCAGCCCTCAGCTCACTTCTCCCAGTCTGTGAGGAGAGTTCTGCTCAGAAGGTGACAGTGGTTTGAACTGTGCTGTTTGAGAGATGTTTTGGTCCCAGAGCATCACTCTGTGGTTCACTGACCTCTATATCAGAAGCAATCTTACCACGGGGCCCCCTGAGAGGCAGGACTGTGTCCCCCAGACCCAGCATTACCTGCCTTTGTCCAAAACATCTTCAGTGTGTTCCCTGAGTCTGCAGCAGATGCTCTCGATTCACTTCCACAGAAACTTACTTTTCTTCTCTCAGGTACCACTTGAAAAGATCCAGTCCAAGCCCATCCCAAAGGGTTCTGGGACAACCTCAACCATCCTAGCCATGGTTCAGCACAAAATAAATAACACGCAAGGAATTATCAGAAGTTAACAGGTAAAAGGTCAGCACAAGGCTGAAGACCTTCCCAAAACAGACAAAAATTTAAGGGACTGCCAACAGAAGAGGATTGATTAGTAGCTGACTGTCTTGACTCAGCGATGTACAGTGGGACTCAATGATCTTGGAAGTGTTTTCCAACCTTGATGATGTAATGATTCCACAATTCCATGAGCAAAGCACAGAAGGAAGTGCTTGGGTGCAATCTGCTCTTTATGCAGCTTCACAATTCAGTTTGGACAAGTTATTTGTTTGTTGACTTCGAAGGAATTGCTTGGCAGATTGTGCTGCAGATGTCATTGTCTAAGGGATTTTTTTTTTTCTCATGAGTTTTGCTTTTGGGGAAGAAAAATGAAGAGGCAAACAACATTTATTGTTGGTAGTTACTAGAGTTGTTCCTGGAAGAAAAAAGTGTTAAGAAGTTATGAGCTGGATAATAGAAGTGCGTACATTTTTAATGCAGTGCTCTTTTGTTTCATGGGGTAATAGATCTGCAAATGGGAATAAGAGGGCATTGTAGTCAGAAGCCTTAAAACACATTTAATTGGGAAATACTGAAATTATAGATTGGTTTTGTAAGCTTTTCTCAGGGAAAATAGTTATTGTTATTACTAACTTTTCCAAATGCAGAAAAATGTAGAGAATAAATAAAAATTATAGGAATGCCATAAATTTCAGGACATCCACACTGGAATACAAGTTTCTCAAATTTTAATATACAACCATAGCTATACCTGTTGGGAACACATGTTTATGTGGAATTTAAATCAAAACCCCACAGTATAAAGCAGATACAGATTTTCAGCAATGGAGGGCTTCATTCCACTCTCACTGAGGTCAGCTGTAGAGCTACTGTTAACTCTGCTGGAAGTAAAATCAACCATTTTGCTTGAAGCTGGAGCTGCAATTCCAAGGAAACACAATAAAATCTATTTTTTTTTTTTTGGATGCAAATATTAATGGCTGGTTATCCAGTGAAGAATAGTAAACAGACAAAGAGAATCAGGCAAAAGATGGAAAAAGAGTGAGTGGAAGCTCCTCAGAGGTGCTTGAAATGAGAAGTGATCGAAGTGAAGTGAAAACTTTGATCCCTTCCCCTCTCCTCTCCTCTCCTCTCCTCTCCTCTCCTCTCCTCTCCTCTCCTCTCCTCTCCTCTCCTCTCCTCTCCTCTCCTCTCCATCCCGTTCTCTTTCAAATTCCTGCACAGCAGACCCATCCCAGCAGTGCCTGTGCCATGAGGGTGGACCTGGGTTTGTCCCCTGGACATCCAGCTCCCCTTCAGTGTCACAATGTCACATCTGAGCCAGCACCAAGGCACCTCTGCTCTGACACAGGCAGGAGCAGAAGCAGGGAGAGAGGAGGTTCATTTGTGTCTCAGTGGTGTCCTTGGCTTTTTGCAAACTCCTTTTTTTAATTGTGGTGCTGTGATATTTAGAAATTGAAAGGACAAAGAGCTAAAACATTTAAAGATACAGAAGAAGGAGAGGTGTCCTATTTTCCATTCACAGAGGCATCAAATTCTGAGAAAAACATCTCCCACAAGAAACTTGATCAAAAATTTACTCCTGAAAGTGATATCTCTGAACTTTTGCTGTGGATTTCACACTGCTCCTACTAAAAACAGTAACAAACCCTACCTCATAACCACAGGAAATTCAAGTTGAAAAGAGGAGGATTTTGGTATTTACCTTTGGCATTTTTGCTTGTAAGGCAGGCACAATTTGAAACAATAATTTTAGAGTAATTACGTGTGCTCACATCATGTCTGTTTGATTTCTAGTTTTCACTGCTTTTCCCATGTGGTGGTTTTTGGTTTTATTTTTTTTAATAAGAAGATCTGCAATTGTATATATTTAAAAGGCAATGATTTCAATAAATGCTTCATAAAGTTCAAGCAATTTGTCAAAACATGATCTTCATTTCTAATTAATGTAATGGGATAGAACAGCTAATGTATCAAATTTCATGCTTTTGATCCCAAAGGGGATCAGGAGATGAGGAGCTCTTGAAACAAAGATGTGATTCATTACGTGAAGCACAAAAATGGAAATAATCAGATACATGGAAATGAATTGTGAAGACAATATCTGCTGAAGAACAAATAAAATATGATGAAACGCTTGAAATGTTTCTGTTGTTAGGAGAAAGAAGGAGATGAAGCCTGGAAAAATATACTGCCTGGTTTTATTAGTCTTCAGCAACTAGGAAACATTGGTGTTACATTTGTCAATTTTTTTTCTTCCTTGAACATGAAATGTCCTGTCTTGCTCTTCTTCTCATCCTAAAATGAAACAAGAAGCCACATCCTTATGTTCTACAGAAGAAATTTACCATAGAGAATTTAATCTCTCTTGCATTCTCGGAATTTTTCGTTCCTTTTAGCAATGATTTTGTTATGTTTTTTTTTTCTGCCCTATGCTGGTCCACCTTTAATATCTGTAGCTGAACTACTACATTTAGAAAATCTGCATTTTCCAATCCATGGAGGCATGAATAAGTGTCTCAGCACTCTTTCCTCATTATTCAGAATGAGAGTAAATAAGTTTTCCTCAGTCTTCCTAACAAGACCTCCTAGCTAATCTTTTAGGATAATTAATGACTTTCAGTGATTTTGGAGAAAGAAATTAAATACCTTCAAGACAAGAAGAGAGTATGTGATTTCTAAAATGGTGTAGCATTTGCCTTAGTGAATCAGAGGCAATTGAAGCCACTAAAACGGCACTGAAGATGCTCAACCTTAACTCTTCAGACCCTTGAACTGGTAAGAGCCAGGACAACTCTGATGGGCAACTGAGGTCAATGAGATTCTTACACAGTACAACATTTTCCTTCTGCAATCCTTTTTTGTTTGGCAGAATTTCTGGAGAGGGCACTAATAAAGAGTTTGTGGTTGGACTCCAGTGTCTTGTATTTTCTTGTTCCCTCTCACTTTCAGCGAGGGAAGCCTCCAGATGTTACTCCTTGGCACAAAATTAATAAACACCTGCTTAAAAATACAGATTGTTTTTGTTCTACTGTTACTTCAGGATTTTTTCCTGGAACTCCGTTCTGATAAGTGAAAGTGTCCTGCTCACACAGTATTCATGTGAGCATTTGTTACAGTACTAGCACTGCCTTTTGGCTTAAAATCTCCTTCCCTGGTGCTGAAGTTCTGATGCATTTGCACTCAGCAATCACGTCTCTTCACAGCCTTTGTTTCTGAAATGCTCAGGTTCATCAGTCTCCTGTCCTTAGATAGTTTTTCCATTTCCCTGATGACCCAGGGATATGAATGTTGCCCAGTATTACAGACAGGGTTTCATCAGTGCCTCGGACTGTCGAATTATTAATTCCCTGACTCTAGTAGAAGTATCTCACCTGGCATCATATATTCTTTTTCTGTGGCATCTCCAGTAAATGGTCACTCAGATCATGTTCCACAGTTAGTTTCCACGAAAAGATTTTCTGTAAATTTCTGCAATAAGTCAAAGGTGAGTCTGAGTCACAGAATGGGTAAGGCTGGAAGAGGGGAAAAAACCTCTTAATATAAAATATAATATAAAACCCAAAAACCTTATGACTAAAAAGTTCTCTAACACAGCCTGAGAAAAACTAATTTTGTGAGAATCAATGGACTATAATAGAATTAACACTGCTGGGAAACAGAAGTTGAAAGATCAGACAGCAAGACAGAAACATTATGTTCAAACATTTTTTGAATTAGAATTGCACATTTTCTGTCTGAATGTGCCTCTGCAGCATAGCAAGATGTGTTATCTGTTAGAGGACTATCACACACTACTTGAGTCAGCACTGCATCCACAGGCTGTACTTTGTTTCTGTCACTGATTTTTTTGAAAAACCCAACGCTGTGGAGGGCT